>JAULAV010004650.1:0-13000 GCA_030789695.1 Scilla litardierei | reverse complement strand
AAACACTATAAATAAAGGGGTAGACCCTCTCTTTCAAGACACACAACTTTCCTCTTTCTCTCTTTTCTAGAATTGTTGATTCTAAGCAATCTTGCCTTAGTTGTTCTCATTCTCATTTGCAAGAAGAAATCCATAGATTTCTCTCTTCTTATGAGAACGGAAGAACTTCAAGATTCTTAATCATAGATCTTTTGAGAATTGAAGTTTTCTTCCTTAAAGCAATTTTGCCTTTTTTTCAACATCATTTTGGAAAGTTGTTTGTGTTCATAATTGCAAGAAGAAATCAATTGATCTCTCTCTACTTTTATGAACCAGAGAACTTCAAGTATTGTTCTTCATTACATATCATATACATCTTGAAGTCTCTCTCTAAACACCATCCTTGAATTTCATTCTAAATTCATAACAAGGCTATAGGTGTTTTTCTATTTCATTATTTAACAGGTTTGAATCTCTGTTTAGAGATTGTACAAAGTTTGGGACACGGGGAGTGTCGCCATTTTTGTAAGTTTGTGCTTGCGGGGCAAGTGATTATAGTGGATTGAAAATCTCTACTGGGAATAGAGGACTGGAGTAGGATCAAGAGGATCCGAACCAGGATAAATCTCTGTGTTTGCGATTGGTTTAATTTTCTATACTTGTCATTTTATTTCTGTGACATCTTTGCAAATATTAGTAACGTTTTATTTGCAACATTTTTATTATATACACTATTCACACCCCCTAGTGTATTGATCCATACATGCTAAAATTACAAAACAAACGGCGACGAATTCTGACTTCGTTTGACCGCTCAAAAAATTGCTCAAAGTTGAGCAAAAAGTCACAATTTCGCATTTTCGTAGCCGTCACAAGCCCTCTTAGGGTTTCTGACAGCTGGCGAGCCCAGTTCACTTAGGGCGCCCACCTGCTTCTAGGCGGGCGGCTCGAGCCCCGCCCGCCGAGGCGAGTGGCCGCGACCCGCCCGCATAAGTGGGCGGGTCAGACCCGCCTGCTTGGCAGGCAGTTCCAGCCCGCCTAGCGGGTCTGGACCCGCCCGCCCAAGCTGGGCTGGGCTTTTGCCCATTTCTGGCCTTTTGGGCTGTTCTTGAGTTCTACAACTCCGATTAAGCCGATTTTCTAACCGTTGGAAAGCAGGGTTCGAATGGGACTATCCCAATAACCCTTGCAACCTTTTTCTTTGCTTTTATTATGAAAAATATTCTTATAAACATTTTACACTATATTTTCAGTCCTTTTGCATCACATGCAATAATCCCTTATAGCATTCCACCAATGCTAAAATCGCAAACCTTTTGCGATATCATTTAATCACATTTAATCAAGACTTATCGTCACAAACTCTTTGTGACTCAATTATTCTCGTGCACCCGAGTGCACTCCTCCTAAATTCTTCATATTACTAAGACGCAAACCAAACTCGGTGTGAGACCCTACAGCTTGAACCTATTACAGGTTGGGGCTCAAACCCCTAGACGACAATAACCACGAGGAGCAGGTGTCGCCCCTGTTTCGGCATCATAATTATGTGATTGACCTATCGACAAAAATTGTCGTCGGGATTACTCTAACTGTGTCAGTGATGAATACCGCAGTTTTAGTCCTTTTGTCATAACTATGTCACTGCTTAGCCTAGGGTATGGTTAAACGTCAACTCTACTAGCTAACATTGGTCAGTATACTTCGGTCTTTGTTATATCCACGTTGTACTTCCAACAATGTACCCCGGCCGAGGTTTAGCACAAGAACCATACTGAGCCTGTGGCACTAACTTTCCTTAACGGAAGAGACAAATCATATCTTGATCACTACTTACTTCATACGTTTCAAGTGTCACCCAACCTAAGACCTTTCAACGAGTGATGACTCGATGCTAGATCATAGATCTAAGTGACACCGTTCACGCATAGGTTCATACAATGGTCTCAAGTTTTAAGGACCAACTTGCCTATCATCACTAGAGAGTTATTAATGACAATTTAGTTAAGGTTAACCATTTGATAACTTTTTATTAGGTCGTTCAGTGGACTCATTCTCCAATGAGCACATGTGCCATGTCTCCGACTTCACCAGGTCAAATGATTATGAGATCATTATTGCCTCCTTGGGTAAGACAAAGACACAATGGTCTGTCCGATGTGATGATATCCTTTTCTCGACAAATTTATGACCATGAACATTTTAAGACTTAAGTTCATATCGGTCATCCACTTCCCATAATCGAGATCTCAATCTGAATACATAATGACCTTACTATAAGTCTAAGGAAATTATCCAAGTATTTAAAATCATTTAATTTATACTAGGATAATTAGTACCATTTATATTTGAACAAGATGTTTTATAGGATAAATTGACTCGAGGGTGTAACGACTGCTTTTCGTGTGTCTGGATTTATTATAATATAATATATGTCTTGGTGGATTTTCTCCTCATGTGTGGTTTTCGTCTCCGTAGCTTTCATTTTCGATCGATTCGTCGTATTTTCTCGTTTCTTCTTTAGGATTGTCGATTTCGAAGTATGTCATTCGTGACGGACTTCATAACTGTCGTATCTTACTATTAGATCAAGCCTAGGAGTCTTAGGAATCGATCCCGGGGCCCCGCGCTCCGTATCGGAACTTTTGGTGCTTATTAGCCGGTGTAAGAAGGGGCACCGACCGACTAGATGACGATCCAGTCGGTCGGCAATCCTTCTTGGACCGACTAGTTGGCTTTCTAAATTATTCAGGAGTTACTGTTTATCGTTAGTCGGTCTAAGAACGTTGATTGACCGACTAGGTTGCAAACTAGTCGGTCAGCAATGCTTCTTTAACCGACTAACTCTTCAACTTATTTTTGGTATCAATACTGTTCACTCTTAGTCGGTCTAAGAACGTTCATCGACCGACTAGATGTTAAACTAGTCGGTCAGTATTTGTTCATGGACCGACTAAATCTAAATCCTATTTTCGTTCAGAAGTTACTGTTTACACTTAGTCGGTCTGCGTTGGTCGACCGACCGACTAGTTGCCAAACTAGTCGGTCAGTGGTTGCTCTTTGACCGACTAATCTGTGTTAAAACCCTAATTTCTGGGCTGCCGCCAGCCCAACCTATTTATACTCCTCCCAAACGTTTTCTTCTTCCTCCACTCGACCCAAAACCCTAAAATCTCCCCCATTGAGCCCCCATCTTCCTCCAAGCCCTATTCCTTCATCCCAAGCCCTAGATTCATCATCTAAACCCTCCATCAACTCTATCTACCTCTCATCTTCCCCAAAATCTCACCAAATCCCCAAAATCCCCCAAAAACCCTAACTCTCCAAACTTCTCCATTTGTTTCCAGATCTGGTCCTAGGGTTCTCCGGAGTGTTTCTTCCGCTTCCTCTCGGTAAGAAATCGATCTCTCGATGTTTTCATAACCTATTTGTATTTTTATGAAACCCTAATGAAATTTCTTGTTGTTTGATGATTGTTTCCCCATAACAGCGATTTCCCCCGTAGATTAGCATCCGCGAGACGAACCTTCGTGATCGTCATCCCCGGTGCTAGGCAAGTGAAACTTGCCACTTAGGGTTTAGGCCATGTTTTAGGCCATTTGCTTGTTGTAGCACTACTACAAAAAGGACCTTTAATAGCACGCCTTTAATAGCGCTTGCCAATTATAAGCGCTGTTAATTAGAGGCACATATAATAGACAGCGCTTCTTTTTGCAAGCGCTGTTAAAGGTCAGAGAATAGACAGCGCTTCTTTCTACAAGCGCTGTTAAAGGTCAGATAATAGACAGCGCTTCTTTCTGCAAGCGCTGTGTATTAGAGGCACAGATAATACACAGCGCTTGTAGAAAGAAGCGCTGTTAAAGGCCCCCCTTTAACAGCGCTTGCACAGACAAGCGCTGTTAAAGGGGGGCCTTTAACAGCGCTTCTTTCTACAAGCGCTGTTAAAGGCCTCCCTTTAACAGCGCTTGTTTGAAACAAGCGCTGTGAAAGGTATTATACATTTACGATCAGCGGTTCGCAATTTCGCTCCGAAGCCCTTTTGTAATCGCGTTTAATTCCTAACAGAAAATTTACTCGCCCAGCGGCTCGCCATAACCCTAGCGATCCGCCACACGACCATCCGCTTCACGACACCTCTTTCTTCCTCGGTGCTCGCCGTCTCCTCATGTACAGAGACAAGGTCAAGCCAGTGAGTGGCGAAAGAGAAGGGAGAAAGATGGGCGAAGGCTCGGGTACAATGATCACGAGGAACAATACTGATCTCGGCTGAAAACAGTAAGCCAAGGGTTCACTTTCGTTGCGGGCGCTGCCCCTTTCAACAGCTGCCACGCATCCACCATCGTCGAGGTCGAGAAAGATCGGTTCTTGGTGGCTTACTTTGGGGGATCGATAGAAGGAGCCCCTGACGTCAAGACTGGCTGCAGAGATACAGTGTTCGGTTTCTTCAGTCTTTGTCTCATGCGTCATTTTCGATACATTGCATAATTTTTTTTTGAAATTTTAGGATGGATGCTGGCAACCTCCGGTCGTGGCCGACGAAGAGCCCGACGTGCCCTTGTGGAACCCTGTCCTGTTCAAGCTCCCTTCAAAGGAGCTTCTTCTATTCTACAGAATTGGGCAGGAGGTTCAAAAGTGGGAGCCTTTTCAGCCACCGTTTGATTTTTTAAGTTCATGTTGTGTCTCGCACATTAAGTGTTTGTCGAAATGCTCAGATGGAGCGGGGCGATGTAGAGATCGATGGATGGTGGCATCACTTGGTCTGAGAGAGACATCCTTATTACTTTACAGATGAAGCTACTGAAGAGACATCCTTATTACTTTACGATTTGGAAGACTGCAAAGGGCTTGGATGTGTTACAAATGTGGAGGAGATCATCTGCTGATGCGGCCTCTGTGCAAAGTGGGACCCCAACAAAGAGGTTGACTGGGCATATTTTTTCGAATACGCTTTCAGGGATCGAGAGGTTTTGTATATGGGATTCAGAACATGTGGATCGTAATGCCGAGACGGTGGATGGGAGTAGGGATGAGGGGAGTAGCGAACTGATGAAATATCAGCCAACACCACTTCGTCTGATGAAATGGCCAAAAGAGACGAAGAAGCAAGGGGAGACTATATCAAAGGGGCATAGAAACTATGACCTCATGCTTAATCTCCAGCTTGGCATAAGGTATTTCTTTTTTATCCGAATGAAATGAAATTTGTTGATTTATTATGATCATTATCCAAAAGTTTAGGGCTTTGATTATATTGATAAGCCTGGAAGGTACATTATTGCTACTTAGTGTTAATGAAAAGTTTTAAGTCCTTGATGACACCCCCTTGGACCAGGCAAACAGTATATTGTATGATTTATATCATTGTTAGTAATGGTAATGGAATGCATTAAAGAAGAACAAGAGCACAAAATAATGAGGAAATTGAATAAAAATCCTTATAAAGGTGATATGACAATTGAAATAATATTTTGATCTAAAAATATCATCCCCATCAAGAAATGTATTGCATCCACTTTTAATTGTTATCACACATCAAATGCTAGAAAAATTTGCTATGGTCCTAGGACTTCTCCCACATGAAAAGCCTATAAGCTACAACATGGCATGGTCGGTGGACTGGCTTCAAGTCCTTGATGGACACACCAAAAACAAAAGAACACATGTATGTTTCATATTGATAATAAAGGACACTATGCATATTTTCTGTGTCAATCAAAAAACATGATCTCTCAAAAAAGCACGATTGCACTAAACCAGACACCTCTTCCTAAGATAGATCATGAGGGGAAAACAAGAAAGTGGTTATAACATCACAATCTGACGCTATGGTGATCATGAGGCTATGATCCATGTAGTCCAATCCAGTAGTCATACTACACCTTCTCATCCGTTCGCCGTACCCTTCCCATTTCAACTATGCCGTGTCCTTACTATTTTGGCATGCTACACTCAGAGAAGAGAACCTCTGCCATCTTCTTAACCGCTTCAAGGCTTCAAGCAGCAGGCTGATGAGCCACTAATTTTTTTTTCCTAATTTTCTTATACATCTGTTTTCATATTTATTTTCCTTCCGTCTAATCTTTCTTCAGTTTCATTATTCTGTGCATGTTTGCATATCTGGAGATAGCTCACTTGCTCCAGCTCCAACTGTGGCTTCCCCAAAGTTTCCATTTGCATTGGTGTTTGCATATATGTTTGCATATATGTTTGCATCTTCTTAACAGCTCCAACTGTGCATGTTTGCATATATGTTTGCATATCAGAAATGTTTCCCCCCCCCGACTTTATTGTTGTTGCAATACGCTGATGGTTTCATTGAAATTCTTGGGGTTTACTGAGCATAAAAAAGGAAAGAAAACAAGGGTGTCATGATGAATTGAATTTGTATTACATCTGTGAAAACTGTGGTGCTTTGTTTTGTTTTTTGCTTCTCCAAAGAAAATGGTCCTTTTTACATTAACCAGATGGATTTGATTCTTCCTCTGTTTGAAATTCTGGGGTTCTATTTATTTTAATGATATACGTAACGTATGTGGGCAAGAGATCAATGGTATACGGAGTCTGTAGCTTCTCTTAGTGAATGAAAATCTTTTCCAGTTTAGGAGAATCTCTTGGGGAAATCTAACGCAATCAAATTTATGTAGATCAATATCTGTATATATTGACACCAGTTGTATGTTTTCTTTATGACTTTAATATTTTTATTTATTTATGTTTGTCTGATTTGTATACGAGTTAACTCTTTAGCTCTGCTGGTTGGCAGAAATTCTGGGTGCAGGTTGAAGAATACTGATTTACACTTGCAATGCTTGAATTTAGATAGATTGAGAATCCCATTGTAATTCCTGTGAAGCATAAGGAATATGGGTTAAATTTCGGGATCCTATGTTTACAGGAAGATTTTAATATGTCCATCTTCTTTCTTAAACCCAGGCGAGGAAATTAGTGCATGGTTGATGTCTGTAACATGTACAATTAGGAACAGTAAGAAGCGTGGTCCCTTGAGAGTGGGAGCTTAGTGCCCAGGTTATGTCTTAAACTCGAAGGCAATCAGATGTCCCTCTGTTCCAGAGTGGAATGTCTTGGTGTCTTGGGATTCCTAAATTCTCATTTGTGAACACATCTTTAAAATAGATGCATGGGGAGGTTAAAATAAAATGAAATGAAATCCAGTTATGTTCCCTTCAATGTTCATATTTGTATCCAGCATTTCTTTGAAGAAAACTATGTAGGCTTATTAGTCTCCCTGACTCTCTGTTTGAAGAAGAGTATATTTGATGGTCATCTTCAAATATACTTGCTAGCTCCTGGTGTATATGTATATATACATGGACATTGTGGTAGCTGACGTATTTGTATATGCATGGCCATTCTCAATATTATGTGAATTTGTTTGACCTGGAGGAGGGAACTAAACAGGGCGAGAGGAGATGATGCACACGAAGTCAGAGTCGGATGTCACAAGTTTAGCCCCATCGTCGCCAAGGGGGTCATTCAGTTCTTTATTCGGCCATTGCAGTCATTCAGTTGCTTTCACAGATGACATGTCCGAATTGACATTGAAAATATGTGCAACAGAAACTCATCTTCCAGTAAGCCAATTCTGGTGGTTATGTTCTTATATATGAAGTAAAATTTTTAAACATAATGTTCCTTTCATAATGGGAGGCTTAGTCTTCAATGTTCAATTTTGTATATGTAGGTATACATAGAAGAAATACTCCGAGCGTCTGATGACTTTGTCTGGTGTCTATGGCTTTTGGAAGTTTGTTTCCAACTTGGACCGTCGCTAGACTAAGCGTTACCTTGAGATGTTTTATGCACTCAAGTACCGCGATTTGGTAAGATGTTCTCTTCCAGTAAGCTATTCCTTTAAGACTAACAGAATTAAATGATTATGCTAAATTTCGCCTACTCCAAAAAATGATATATTATCGATGCTTTTCTGTGATGTATGGTACTGTTTACTATTCCGATGGATACCTACTCCAAAAAATGAAACACTAATACGTATATATACCATAATGGCAATGTCTTAAATTGGAATGAAATCGTTATATAGAACATATGTTTCTGTGTGGACGGACAGCTTTCAACAGTTGGGCTTGTCGCTGATGCTTTCGTATCTTAGTTTAGTGTGTTCATGTCCAGTAAGTAAAAGTTTTCCTTTCCGTGTTAGGCTGCAGAGGTACGATATATATTTGGGGTTTGTGGAAATGCACAATGACGGGGTACATTTTTGATGTGCAAGATTTCCAGAATAAGGCAATTTAATGCATTTCTGATGCACATAAAAGCATTGCAATTATGGTTCCACCCTCATATTTCTCTGCATCTTTGTTTCTCTCTGCAGAAGCTCTCCTTGTTGGTAACCGAAGCCTACAAGGATGCACATCAGAAGAGTGTACAGGTACGAGTCGATCATTTCTAGATATCATCCCATTGTTGGATCCTTGTAATTTGTTGATTATAAAAGATCGAAACCTCTCTCTTCTAGGCCATGAAAGAGAGAATGAGCAATCTTGCCCAGAGCCTCGGAATGCCGCCAGGCATGAGTGATGGACTCAAGTGACTGGCGCCGGCCTCATATCATTCAGGCAACATATGCACTTCAATTTTGTAAATTAGCGATAGGAAATGCGATCAATTCCACCGGCGCCGCCAATGGTATTAAGTGAGAGAAAGAGCGGAGCAAGGGAATAAATAATGTCCGGGGAGATCGAGCTTCTGTTTTTAAGTTTTCTCGAAGAGCAGTGGATTTTGTTTTCTTTTGCATTCTGCTTTCTGCCTTTCTCGCATTAGGGAGTTGTTTTAGAATCACAAATTGCAGAAGTTGCAATTTAATTGGTCGTGAAATGTATTCTTCGGAGTGATTTAATGGATAATGACTGATAAGTTTTATATGCGATAATATTTCTTATTTGTATTACAGATCATCTTCCAATATCAATGCACATTGTCTAATTTATGTGATTGTTGAATAAAAACAATTTAATTTGATTGTTCCTTATAATGATTGTTTCTTGTATTTAATGTTATTGGTGGTTTATTTAAGCATTTTGAACATTAAATGGATTTATTTAAATATAAAATGTTGGGAGAAACGATAAATGAATTGAAACAGGCGCTGTCTATCTGGGACCTTTAACAGCGCTTCTTTAGTACAAGCGCTGTTAAAGGCACCCCTTCAACAGCGCTTGCACAAATAAGCGCTGTTAAAGGGGGGCCTTTAACAGCGCTTGCACAAACAAGCGCTGTTAAAGGCACCCCTTTAACAGCGCTTGCACAAACAAGCGCTGTTAAAGGCACCCCTTTAACAGCGCTTGCACTAACAAGCGCTGTTAAAGGCCCCCCTTTAACAGCGCTTGTTAGTGCAAGCACTGTTAAAGGCCCCCCTTTAACAGCGCTTGCACAAACAAGCGCTGTTAAAGGGGGGCCTTTAACAGCGCTTGCACAAACAAGCGCTGTTAAAGGTCCCCTTTAACAGCGCTTGTAAAGCGCTATTAAAACCAGCCCCCTTTAGCAGCGGCGAGATAGACAACGCTTGTAAAGCGCTATTAAAGACCTTATTTAAGCACTGTTAAAGGTCCATTTTGTAGTAGTGTAGGCGTAAAAGAGGCTAGGCGACGAAATGATACTCGCCTAGGCGCGAATTGAGGAACTAGCTTGACAACGAAGCTAGTTCCGACATTTAGCATGTTGCACAATTACCATGTCATGTTTACTTTCTATTAACGGTACGCGAATTAATTGTCATGTCATTGCATTCTTTAAGTGCTTCTGTGATTGCGTAGCTTCGCTACAAATGCTTGTGTTCCTGGCTCGTGTTCCAGAAGCGGGCCATGTGTTGGTTGATAGCCAATGCCCGAATTGCTTGTTTCCGGCTAGGTGCACCCCTATGACAAATGTTTAAGAATGCGAGCTCATGTGCGGGGCAACCCCGGCTCACTTGCTGAGCTCATGTGCGGGGACCCTGGCTCCATTACGTGTGGGTATTGGGGGTAAGAGTTAAGCGGCCAATCAACTGGGAGTCTGCCCGATCAACAACTGCAGTGGTAAGGCGTAAACTCTGGGTTTGGGGTAGTGTTAAGCGGCCAATCAGCGTGAATGTGAAACCATTCAGCTGTAAGGCATAAACATCTACAAACAACAGTGAAACGTGAATTGATTGAGATTGATAGTAGCTTGGCTACTCTTGTCTTGTCCCGATGATTGTTCTCTTGTACAAATTGTCTTGCCATGTCTTGATTGTGCACTCATGTTATAACTGCCATGTCATGCATACTATAACTGCTAGGTTGCTAGTTGCCTTACTTTCAGTTTCCTTGCCCAAGTCTTTTAGACTTGCTGACATGTGCCCCTTTACTCTTTTGGGTGACACATGTTAGATCCTGAGCCTGAGTACCTTGTTGAGGACGAGGTGTTTGCTGACGCCGAGCCCGAGCTTGTGTTTGACGGGGAGTACGTGGACACTGGGGACCAGTCCTAGTGTTTTCGTTGTGTTTCCCTTTTTGTTTTAGACTGCTGTTTGGTTGTCGGTGCGTGGCACCTATACTTTGTTATGTTGTTGCTTTTGTTGGCCCTGTTCTGGGCCTTTAGACTCTTTCTTTTAGCCTGGTGGCTTTTCTGGATGTTGGACTTATTTTCATGTTGGACAATTTATGAGATGTGAGATTTTATTTCAGTCTCTCCTTGTGTTATTATTGTTGTTCTGTTGTGGTTACAGGGACCTGCTTATGTTTTATTGACGCTTATCGGGTTTGGGGCTTCACAGCTCCACTCTCGTGCGGACCTTTTCACGTCTCGCCTCCATTTTAGGGAAGCGGGTCGTGACAAGTTTTGTTGGTGGCCCATGCAGGTCCTTCTGTAACTGCAATTATCGGAATAGCGATAATAATATTAGAATGTCCAATAAACTAAGTTCGATGTCCGATGTCATAAGCTATGAGTCTAATCTGATTCGTTCTCTGTGTCACTAGATGGCAGGAAGACGATTCACCCGTGGTGGGGGTAGTGGTGCGCTCCCTCATGATGAGGAGCCTGAGCGGGAACCCACCAACGATGAGATGATGCGGATGATGCTCCAGATGATGCAAGTGCAGCAGGGCGTGCTTCTGCAAGTCCAGAATGCTCCACTTGCTCGATCTGCCCGGGCTCTTCCGGATGCCCCTCGCTCTGAGCCAGGAGCGAAGCAATTTCGGGAGCTGGGTCCCGCATATTTTGATGGGGCTGAGGGTCCTCTGGCTGCCGATGAGTGGATTCGGAACATCGAGGACAATCTGAAGATGGCCAAGATCACCCCGGCTGGATGGGTTGATTTGGCGAAGAGGCAACTCAAGGATAATGCTCGAAATTGGTGGGATGCGGAAGAGAAGATGTTGGTGGAGCCGATAGCTTGGGCTACCTTCGAGGCCAGATTTGAGGGTGAGTTCTTCCCGAAAGCTGCCATGGAAGAGATGCTGCAGCGTTTTATCGATTTGAAGCAAGGAAGCTCGTCGGTGGACCTGTATCACCAAGAGTTCATGAGGCTGAGTCAGTTTGCACCAAAAATGGTGCAGGACGCTGAGGAGAGAGCTCAGAGGTTTCTGCAGGGACTTGCTTCGGAGCTCCAGAGTTTTGTGACCTCTTCTGACCGGGAGTCTTATCAGAAGGTTCTAGTAGCAGCCAAGAGGCAGGAGCTGCTCGTGAACCAGAGGAGGGGGTCTATTGTTGGTGCTAGGAAGAGGTCTGTGGAACAGGCGAGAGCTGTGGTTAGACCTGGATTCAGGCCGAACCAGCCTGCTCAGTTTAAGAGGCCAGGAGGGCCTATTCTGAAGACTTGCCATTTCTACGGCAAGCCTGGCTACATCAAGGATCAGTGTCAGAAGTTTCTGGGCCAGTGTTTGGTTTGTGGTGATGCTTCCCATGCCGCGAAGGATTGTCGGCATACGAATCAGCTGCGGAGGGCACCTGTTGCAGCACAGCCGTTGCAGCAGCGAGCGTCTGTTCCTGCTGGACGTGGAGCAGCTCTTGTTCTGCAGGGACAGGCTTTTCGGCAGGCTGTTCCGCCAAGGAGGCAGGCTTTTCTGATGACCGCTGTGAAGAGCGAGGCTGTGGATGAGGTTATCGCAGGTAATCCTCAATCTAGCTGTTACTTTCCTAGCTGGTTTTGATTGTTAGATTGTGTTGTTTGCTTGAACATGATTGTTTGCTAGACTAGGGTTTGATTGTTAAATTGATTGTTAGGTGTGGTTTTGGTGTGCACATTTCCTGCACGAGTCCTCTTTGACTCTGGTGCATCGATGTGCATTATTTCTCGGAGCTTCGTGGAGAGGCATTCCTTGTCGACGTCCCCTCTTCCCAAGAGTTGGAATATCGTTACAGGGAATGGCGTGGTCTCGGTGCATCGTGGTTGCAATTCTTGCTCGTTGGTGGTCTGTGGACATAAGCTTTTCGCTGATTTCATTGTCCACGACATCATCAACTATGATGCAGTTCTTGGGATGGACTGGCTTGCGAGCTTCTATGCTACGATCGACTGTCGAAGAAAGAAGGTGGTGTTTGAGATTCCCGGACATCCAGTATTTGAGTTCAGTCGTGGTAGCAGTTCGCTTGGTCCTGTCAGGTTTCGGGCCAGGCCGGTGGAGGTTGTGGCTATGCAGATGGAGCTGGAGTGGCCAGCTGTGGTGCGAGATTTTGGCGACGTCTTCCCCGAGGAGATGTCTGGTTTGCCACCTGATCGAGCTTTAGAATTTTCTATCGATCTTGTCCCAGGTGCGCAGCCGATTTCGAAGGCGCCATATCGTATGGCACCTGCAGAATTGGAAGAGTTGCGGAAGTAGCTGGATGAGCTTTTGCAGAAGGGTTATATTAATCCTAGTGTGTCTCCGTGGGGAGCACCGGTGTTGCTGGTGAAGAAGAAGGATGGTTCGCGTCGCATGTGCGTGGACTATCGGGAGTTGAATGCGGTGACCATTAAGAATAAATACCCGTTGCCTCGCATCGATGATATTTTTGATCAGCTTGGAGGTTAGAGGGTGTT
>JAULAV010004649.1:0-25007 GCA_030789695.1 Scilla litardierei | reverse complement strand
TACTACTGGCCACTCATAATCTGTGCCCTGCTGGTGCTATACCTCTTCCTGAAGCCCACCATGTTTCTCCCCTGAAGTGGAAAAACAAGAAGAAGGCTAGACAGAACAAAGGAAAAGCTGCAGTGAAGCCATCAAGAGTACCACCCCAGAACAACAACCAGAGGAAGAAAAACAACACATGGAAGCGTAAGAACACTGGTCCAGTGTCAATTCCTAAGAAGAACTGGGAGGATAAATGCCATAGATGTGGCATAACTGGACATTGGTCCAGAAACTACTGCACTCCTCGCCACCTCCAGAACTGTATCAGGCGAGCCAGAAGCCTCTACCTGAAACAAACTTGGCGGCTATTCAACCGCCAACCAAGTTCACTACAAAAGACTTCGAGAATGACGATCTGCTCGATTGAGCCCTATCTTTATATCTATGCATTTAAATCTATGTAGCTTCATCTGTAGTTTGCTTTGAAAACACTTTTATTTGAATGGCAGTTTTTCATTTACTTAAATAAACTTTCATTTTTCTTATATACAGATGAAGTATGAGTGCCTAGTGGACAGTGCCTCAACGCACACTATCCTTCGCGATCCATGTATTTTTTATAGCTTAAACAAATTTGACGGTCATGATATCACAATTTCGAGACTGTCCAATATAATCGAAGGATCTGGGTAAGCAATCATATTGCTCCCAAATAACACAAGACTTAAAATACAAAATGCACTATTCTCTCAAAAATCCAATAGAAATCTCGTAAGTTTCAAAGATATTCGTTTTAACGGATATCACTTAGAAACTAGAGATGAAGAAAACATTGAATATATGTATGTGACTCGTCAAGAAGATGGCCAGAAGACCATCTACGAACGGTTTAAGGGACTCCTGTAGGGTCTCTACCACACGTATATTCAACCAATAGAAGCCAATATGACTGAGGACCAGAAGTGCCTTTCATTGCCAGAGTTTGAACTCTGGCACAATAGACTTGGTCACCCTGGATCAGCTATGATGCATCGCATTATCTCTGAATCACGTGGACCTAATTTGAAGAACCAGAGGATTCTTCAAAAGGGTGAATTTCCATGTCCCCCTTGTTTTTAGGGAAAACTAATAACGAGACCCTCCCTCCTAAAAGTGGGATTAAAGTCTCCTGGCTTCCTAGAGAGAATTCATGGCGACATTTACGGGCCTATTCACCCCGCAAGTGGCCCATTTCAGTACTTCATGTTACTGATTGATGCATCCACAAAATGGTCTTATGTATGCCTATTGTCCACCCACAACCTAGCTTTCCCAAAAGCTATTGGCACAAATAATTAAATTGCGGGCTCGTTTCCCCGATAACCATATCAAGAAACTACGTCTTGATAATGCGGGCGAATTCACTTCACAAGTCTTGAATGACTATTGTCAGGCAACGGGTAACGAAGTTGAACATCCTGTAGCTCATGTTCACACCCAGAATGGATTAGCAGAGTCTCTTATAAAGAGACTCTAATGTATTGCACATCTATTGCTCATGCAATCCCAGTTGCCGGTGGAGGCTGGGGGGCATGATGCACTGCATGCCGCATCGCTTATTAGGATAAGTCCCTCGGGTGGCCATACATTATCCCCGATGCAGCTAGCATATGGCGCACCACCAGATATCTCCCATTTCAGAGTATTTGGTTGTGCGGTGTATGTCCCAATCGCACCACCTCAGAGAACCAAAATGGGTCCTCAGCGTCGTCTAGGTATCTATATTGGGTTTGATTCGCCCTCTATTATTAGATACCTAGAACCTCTTACGGGGGATGCATTTAAGGCACGTCTTGATAAATGTGAATTCGATGAGAAAACATTTCCAAGACTAGGCACACATTCTAAGAAGCTTGATGCTTCTGAGCCCATTTCTTGGGACAAGAAGTCTTTGTCCCTTTATGATCCGCGTACTAATCTATGTGAAGATGAGATCTTGAATATCCTTCACATTCAGAACACCGTACACCTACTATCGGATAAATTTACAGACAACCAGAAGATTGTTCGTTCACATGTCCCTGATGTTAACACGCCAGCTAGGATTGACATCCCCAAAGATGGATACAATCCACCGACAGCAGAATTGGTTGTACCTCAATTGAAAAGAGGACGCCCGCTAGGTTCAAAAGATAAAGTTTCTCGAAAGAGGAAGATTCCTGGAGATAACAAGATGATCCCTCCACAGGATGCTGAGCTCAGACCAGCGACTTCTCCTCTCCTTATTTCCCTTGTAGAGGAAACAATAGGAGAAATAGCATTAAATTACGTACGTACTGGAGAGGTACTGGACAGACATAGCATAATCGTCGTAGATGATTTTGCATTTGCTATTTCTGTTCACGTCGCTGAATACGACGATGACGTCGAACCACGATCTCTAGCAGAATGTAAGCGCAGAGTTGATTGGCCAAAGTGGGACAAGGCAATAAGAGTATAGCTGGACTCACTCTTAAAGCACAAAGTCTTTGGACCAGTAGTCTAAACACATGTAGGTGTTAAACCTCTGGAATATAGTGGGTCTTCATCAGAAAAAGAAATGAAGAAAACGTGATCATACACTACAAGGCACTGCTTGTAGCACATGGATTTTCTCAAAGGCCGAGGATTGATTATGAAGATACATATTCCCCGGTCATAGATGCGATCACTTTTCGATTCTTGCTTAGCCTATCATCTCTGGAAAGCCTAGAAATGCAGCTCATGGACGTTGTGACTGCATATCTAAATGGCGATATTGATGAAGAAATCTATATGAGACTTCCAGATGGTTTAATTTACCCCCAGAAATGAAAGAGAGACCTTGGGACGTCTTCTCAGTAAGCCTTCAAAGATCATTATATGGTCTTAAGCAATCGGGGAAAATGTGGTATAACAGACTAAGTGTTTTTCTTGAACATCAAGGATTTACAAACAACGAAGTCTGCCCGTGTATCTTTATGAGGAGAACGGGAACGGGATTTTTCATCGTCGCAGTATATGTGGACGACTTAAATCTCATAGGATCTCATGCAGAGATCAATAAGATATCTGAAAGCCTAAAGAATACCTTCGAAATGAAAGACCTAGGCCAAACTAGGTATTGTCTTGGCTTACAGATTGAACACCTACGAGGTGGAATCCTGTTACACCAATCAAATTATACAAGGAAACTTTTAAACAAGTTTCGAATGGAAAAATGTCATCCTTTAAGTACTCCTATGGTCGTGTGATCACTGGATATTCATAAGGATTCCTTCCGGCCACTGGAAGAGGAGGAGGAGCTACTGGGTCCTGAAGTACCCTACCTCAGTGCCATTGGAGTACTTCTATATCTGGCAAACTGCACGCGTCCCGATATAGCATTTGCAGTTAATCTACTTGCCAGACACAGTGCTGCGCCAACAAAGTGCCACTGAAACGGAGTAAAGCATCTTCTACGCTACCTCCAGGGCTCTATAGATCTAGGACTATTCCACCAGAGAGGTTTCTCCTCCCAGTTACTTGGTTATGCTGATGCAAGTTACCTCTCTGATCCCCACACAGCAAAATCACAAACTGGCTTTGTGTTTACCTACGGAGGGACTGCTATCTCATGGAGATCGGTAAAGCAAACCACTACAGTAATGTCATCCAACCATGCTGAACTTATTGCGATCCACGAAGCAACCAAATAGTGTTTTTGGCTCCGCTTAGTGGTCCAACATATCTTTGATGCCACTGGCCTAAAGACTGGTGGTTTTGAGTCCACTACCTTGTTTGAAGATAACACTGCATGCATAGCACAACTTAAAAAGGGCTACATCAAAGGAGACAAAACGAAACACATTTCTCCCAAATTCTTCTGGACGCACGATCTACAGAAGAACGAGAAGGTCAACATTCAGCAGATCCAATCCTGCAACAACTTAGCTGATTTGTTTACTAAATCTTTACCGAGATGTTATTTTGTAAAACTTGAAAAAGGAATCGGTATGAGACAGCTGAAAGACCTACAAGCCTGAAGCTTGTACGGATGAGGGGGAGTAACATGTGGGTTGCACTCTTTTTCCTTAAGCTGTTGGTTTTTTCCACTGGGTTTTCCATAGCTAAGGTTTTAACGAGGCAAACATGATTACTCCGGATCCAGAAGTATCCACCTCCTTAGCATTTACAATAAGACCAAAGTAATGGATGGATAAGGGGGAGTGTTATGAATGAGGGAGGCCCCCTCATCTTTATCCCCTTATTACTCCCCATTATCCCTACTAATGGGGACCTTTGATATCTCATGGCCTTTGGGCTTCTATGATTTGAATAAATAGAGAACCATGGTTTTGTGCCATTGTTACTCACTTTTCCTTATTATTCAACAATATTAACTTATTCACTAACTAACATTTACAGATTAATAGAAAATAAGTTATAATAACATATAAATTAAAATATAACTTAAAATATTATTTTAACTTAAACTAACTTTATTAATATATATATAACTTTAAACTAATATAAAATATAAACTTTATATTAACTTTTAACTTATCTCACCTCTAACTCTTCTCATGTCTCTTCTTTTGTTTCCTTCTTCTTTCCTTTTTTTGTTGCAGGGGAATCGATAGCAAGGGTTGGGCGGCAAGGGGCGACCAGGTGGCTCCGGCAGGGTCAGTGCAGCGGGGTAGCCGGTGCGCGCTTGCAGCGGCGGCGGCTTGGGCGCGGCAGCGGCGGTGGCCTGTAGCAGGGCAACGACGGCCTGCAGCGAGGCGGCAGCATCGCGGCTTGGGCAGGAAGGATGGGAGTGAGGAAGAGGGAGAGGTTGATTTATGGGTTGAGGGATCTGAAAATTTGTTTTCAGATTTGAATTGGTTTTGGGTTTTCCTTCCTCTCAATTCTAATTTCAGATTTGCTCTTTGATTTGGGTTCTGATTTTGGGTTGAATGGAGGGAGAGAATGATGGAATTAGGTTGATTTGGGGCTGAATTTTATGTTGGATTTTGGCTGAATGTAGATTTGGTTGAATTGATTTGATTTGCAATTGCTATTGTTGGGGAAATTTGGGTTGTTCAAAGGGAGGGGAGGAGAAATTGCAGCTGATGTTTGTTGCCGTTGTTGATGTTGTTGTTTTAATAATAGTGAAGGGGGCAGCCTGTTGATGAGGGGAGTTGGATGTAGGGGTGAAATTGAAAACGAATGTTGGATCTCACCGAATTCTTTCGGTGGGATTAAATTTGGTATGGTTATGGTTAATGTAAATTAGTTAATTTGTAATTTAATTTTAGCCAATATTAATTGTTACGACCTCGAAAACGGGCCATACGATCTAGGCCCACTTGTTCGAGGCCCGAATCTTGGCTCGCCGAATCCCCATAATGAAGGTTAGTTCGCCGAAGCTCGCCAAGGTCCAGAGAAGCTCGCCCCGGAACAACTCACCTAGCGGAACAACAAGCCCGCCATCAGCATCAGGAGAGTCCTCCACGCGAGCTCACCTCAGAGTGGTTAGTGCCCAGAGAAGCCAGCCCCACAGGAAGCTTGCCCAGACGTCGCTCACCTACCAGGTCGTCCAAGGAGGAAGACGACGCGCCATAGCAGTTCCACTACATACAAGCCTGACAAAAGCACACTAGGCCGCTTCGCCGCCTGACCACCTACCGAAAGCACAACCCGACATTTACGGCTCTAACTACCTCATAAAAGCGCGCCTGACACATTCGGCCATGATGCCAATGGTCAGTTTCTTGACATCCTGACACTGCCAGCTCAGCGAAGGGAACCGACTCTAGCAGCCTATAAATACCACATCTCCTCCAACGAGAGGGGGGTTTGGTTTTTGCATATCTGTAAGAAACTCTCAACATATCGTTGACATTCAGATCCTCACTATAGTCCGCCACAGAAGCACCGATCTAACTCTTAGATCGTTCTTCGTGTCTGACATCTCTTCTTCAGCCATCTACTGACTTAGGCATCGGAGGGGCTGCGGGCTGAAAGCCGACCCGGCCTTTCTGACAGGCTGCTCCTCTTGTAGGAAGTTCGCCGTTGTAGCCACCGGATGAGCGACATGTGCCCTTCTTCACTAACGATCGAGCTTCTTTCAATCCAACCGCAGGCGTCCAGTTCCTCTTAACGGGCGACCTCGAGATCGACATCCTCAAACCACCTTTCGACTGGAGTTAGCCTCACCATCACCCTCATAAACTTGTAACCATCGTGCCCTTGGTTCCCCACTCAATATAAATTCATTGTAGCGGATTCAACCCCGCAATATTTGGCACCGTCTGTGGGAACTTAGAGTCACACACATGTCAAATCACACACCTATCAACCCCAGCCCTGACCAGGGCAAACAGCCCATAGAGGAGGAGCCTCTTGGAGGGGATCCCGTGCTAAATGTTCCCCCTGAGGGAACAGTGGAGGCTATTCACGCCTAGGCCCGTGTTGTTCACCAAGGATTTTAAGCCTTCACGAGAATGATGAATGACTGGGGTACGGGTAGGGGCCAGAATGTCCACTATCCCCCCTGTACCCCTGATTATGAAGCGCAGCCTTTACCCCCAGATCGAAGCAGAAGCAGCTGCCCGACGGAGGGGACTCAATGAAGAGATAGCGGCCCAACAGAGACTTCTCGATGTGGAGATGGAGGTTGCTCATCAGAGGCAACTTGAGGAAGAAGCTGCTATCTAGCCGAGGTAGCTTGACGATGCAGCGGAGGCCGCTGCCAAGCAGATCTGCGTCGATGAAGAAATCGCATGTTGACAGCTGCGATTCATCATCACCGCGCAAGAAAGGTTCTGAGAGGAGAGCCGCATGATCCTAGAGGCGTCACCCCTGAATCGATGGCATGCTCGTAGCCCTCAGTCAGTTGATATCTCACTGCTCGGGGGAAGCACCCACCAGACGGCCCGCCCAGCTCCTAGGCATGACGATCGTCAGCTACGAGGTTGTGATCGAAGTAGGACTCCCCTGAGGTACGGGAGGGATGCCGCCAGGAACCGAGGAGGCTCACCGAGCGACTCCGATGATCAGCATGGTGGCCGAGGTGGGTAGGGCAACCTACAGAGGTCACCTGTCCAACCCACAAGAAGCACATGCGCGACACCCCCACCCTGAAGCAGCTAACCCTTTGGCCAAACAAGTGACCACGGCCCCGATCCCTTATAGGTTCAAGCTTCCTCAGCTCGAACTATATGATGGCACGGGTGATCCCCTCGAGCACATACAACAGTACAGGGGGCCATGGAAATTCAAGGCGCGGACGATCCACTCCTATGACGAGGCTTCCAGATGACTGAAGAAGTCGGTACTAGAGTGGAACAACGGCCTACCCACCTACTCCATCGAGTTCTTCGACGATCTATCTCACAAGTTCTACCAACAGTTCATGGTAGGACGCAGGAGGAAGAAGCCAGTGGACTATCTGTTATTGATAGTCCAGAAAGAGGGGAAAACGATCTGGAAGTTCCTGCAATGTTTCCAGCGGAAAGGCTTAGCATGGCAAGCTACAGAGACAAGCTCGCTATGGTGGCCTTCAAGAAGGGGCTAACCAATTGAAGCCTGCATAAGTCGCTCCTCCAAGATTCACCCACCGATCTAGATGCACTCTTCGCCCGAGTGGAGAGGTTCATACTGAGCGAGGACACTCTCAGAGTGAAGAAGCTGGTTGCCCCAGCTGGGGGCTCCCTCAACGATCGACGGCCTGATGGTCGCTCGAGGAAAGATGACCGCCCTCGAGGGCATGACCAGCTCGACAGCCAGAGGAGTGATCCAGGCAGCTTTCAACCTCAAGACCGCCTCGGACCAGTGCACAGGTTCGCCGTGCCTAGGGAACCCCTGCCGATGATGAACAGGCCCGAAGGGCAGCATCAGACCCAGTACACGCATCTCAACTCCCCCGTTGACAAAGAGTTGGCCTTGGCAATGAGAGCCGGGCTCCTCCGAGACCTGCCGTAGGAGAGGTGGACGGCCCCCACGACTAGGGATCGCTAGAAATACTGTCGGTATCACCGGGACCACGGTCATGATACCAACGAGTGGTTTACATTGAAACGGGACATTGAGCGGCTGATCCAAGAGGGCCACCACCAGAGCTTCATAGAGGGGAGGAGACAGCCTCACGAATGGAGAGCACCCCAGGGAGTGTAGCGGCCGGACCAGCCCCAGAACACCAAGCAAAATGCCCCTCGCCAGCCTAAGGCAGTCATGCACATCGACGTGATATGCAGGGAGCATCCTCAGGGGACAGTCGTCGTCAGCCAAGAAGGTATATGCTCGGCAAGTGATGAGTACAGGCGTAGGCAAAGTGGCGAAGAGGAGGAGAGTAGCTCGACCCCTAATCTCATTCTCAGACGACGACCTGGAGGGGGTCAAACTGCCACATGATGACGCCATCGTCATCGAAGCCCAGATTGGGACGGCCACATTCTGTCGTCTTCTGATCGATACTGGGAGTTCGTGTGACATTCTTTTTATGTCAACAATCGGGAAGATGGGGCTGAGGCATGCCGACCTGAGCCATGCATAGGACCGATTGTCGGCTTCATCGGTCACTCGGCTCCTATCGCTGGCGTCATCACCCTGCCGCTGTCTCTGGGGAAGGAGCCAATGATCGTCACCCAGATGACACATTTCGTCGTCGTCGACATCACCTCGACATACAACGATATCATCGGGCAGCCATACATGATCGCTATTGAAGCTCTCCCCTCACTCTTGCACCAGATGGTCAAGTTCCAGATTCTGCAGGGGGTCAGACAAGTTTGAGGGAGTCAGAGATTGTCTTGGAGGGGCTACATTGGCTCCACCAAACACAAGGCAACTGAGCAGACCCAGCTGGTCGAACTCAGTAATCATCTAGAGGAAGCCAGCGACCAACCAGGGGAGGCGGCAAGCTAGCCCGCCACCGAAACAATGAGCATTTCTTCCTTTGTTATCTATTGTTTTGTAAATATAACTATCGTTTTCTATGCATTTTCTAAAATATTGTCGTCTCACTTCGAAAATTTTATCTCTCCTAAAATAATCTCAAGCTCTGGGGCAGGCTGACGAGCTTACCCCTGATATGATCGCTCGGGGTGTTAAGGAACGAGCTACGGTTCGCACCCTCTGCTCCATCAACTCCGGGTCAAGCTTGACGGCTTCGCCCTCGATAGGGTCGCCGGGTGGGACAAGGAATGGGTGACGGCTCGCACCCTTCCCTTCCTCAACTCTGGGGCATCCTAAGCGAGCTTCACCCCATGTGGCAAGCCAAAGCGTGCATTGCCCTCGATAGACCGACAGCATGCAAGGGATCGGGTGGCAGCTCGTATCCTTCCTCACCCTACCCTCCACTCCGGGGCAGGCTGATGAGCTTTGCCCTTGATAGGATCGCCTGGGGGGTTAAGGAACAAGCTACGGTTCGCACCCTCTACTCCATCAACTCCGGGGAAAGCTTGATGACTTCGCCCTCGATAGGATCACCGGGTGGGACAAGGAACGAGCGACGGCTCGCACCCTCTCCTCCCTCATCTCTGGGGCATCCCAAGCGAGCTTTGCTTCACAAGGCAAGCCGAAGCATGCATTACCCTCGATAGGCCGTCTGTGTGCGAGGGACCGGGCAGCAGCTCGTATCCTTCCTCACCCTCAACTCTGGGGCAGGCTGACGAGCTTCGCCCCGATAGGATCGCCTGGGGGGGTTAAGGAATGAGCTACGGATCGCACCATCCCCTCCATCAACTCCGAAGAAAGCTTGACGGCTTCTCCCTCGATAGGGTCGTCGGGTGGGACAAGGAATGGTCGACGGCTCGCACCCTCCCCTCCCTCAACTTCGGGGCATCCCAAGCGAGCTTCGCCCCACGTGGCAAGCTGAAGCATGCATTTCCCTCGATTGACCAGTGGTGTGTGAGGGACCGGGCAGCAGCTCGTATCCTTCCTCACCCTCAAAACTAGGGCTGGCTGACGAGCTTCGCCCCCGATAGGATGGCCCGGGGGTTAAGGAACGAGCTACGGCTCGCACCCTCCCCTCCATCAACTCCGCGACAAGGTTGAAGGCTTCGCCTTCGATTGGATCACCGCATGGGATAAGGAACAGGTGATGGCTCGCATCCTTCCCTCCCTCAACTCCGGGGCATCCCAAGCGAGCTTCTCCCCACGGGGTAAGACTAAGCATGCATTGCCCTTAATAGACCGGTGGTGTGCGAGGGACCAGGCGGCAGCTCGTATCCTTCCTCACCCTCAACTCCGGGGCAGGCTGACGAGCTTCACCCCTGATAGGATCGCCCTGGGGGTTAAGAAATGAGCTACGGCTCGCACCCTCGCCTCTATCAACTTCAGGAAAAGATTGACGGCTTTGCCATTGATAGGGTCACTGGGTGGGATAAGGAACGGACGACGGCTCGCACCCTCCCCTCCCTCAACTCCAGAGCATCCCAAGCGAGCTTCGCCCCACAAGGCAAGCTGAAGTATGCATTGCCCTCGATAGACCAGCGGTGTGCAAGGGATCAGGCGGTAGCTCGTATCCTTCGTCACCCTCAACTCTGGGGCATCCCAAGCGAGCTTTGCCCCACGGGGCAAGCCGAAGCGTGCATTGCCCTCGATAGACCATCGGTATGCGAGGGACTAGACGGCATCTCGCATCCTTCCTTACCCTCAACACCGGGGCAAACTTATGAGTTTCACACTCGATAAACTTCTCAAACTCCGAGGCGAGCTTACGACCTTCGCCCTCGAAAGGTGCCAACTTCACAACATTCCGCTTCTCCTGGGCCCGGGCCACTTCCAAAGAAGGTTGGGGGTATATGCACCAAGGCAAAAAGTGGCGAACAACACAAACACAATAGACAAACAAGGCAAACCACCTATCTTTTCATTAAAATCAAAATTAGTACATTTACATCAAAACTTTTTATAGCAGGCCCTGCATATACCACAACTTCCAAGATTAAGCCGTGTCGCCTCCCTCCGGAGCATCGGCCTCTTGCTCCTCCTCGTCGGAGGTCACCGTCAGCTTGGAGAAGTCTATCTCCAAGGAAGGATACAGCTTCGACAGCCGAGCTTCCACCCTCCTGAAGCTCGCCTGCATCCCTTCCTCCACGCCCTCTACCCTCATCTACCTCAACATAAGGATATACTCTTCCCCCTGATATCGGTGGATGGCCACTTCCCTCTCAGCCTCTAGATTGATCTTCCTCAGGGCCGTCATCTCCCGCTAGAGCTCCCTCAGCACCGACACTTCCTGCCTTAGCACGGCAATCTCCCTCCCATTGGCTTCCATCTCCACGGAGTGCTCGTTCAGAGTGACGACCCTCCGATTCTCCTCCACCCAGAGCAGCCGCTCCCACTTCTCGGTCTCCATTTTCTGGACCACATAATATTCATGGAGCTGCTCCAGCTGCTGCTCCCTGCCTTGTAGCCTCTCGATGACCATTCTAAATTTGGCCTCCAACGCCCACAGCCTGACATTGGCTGCCTCCAGATCAGCCCTCTTCTTCTCATGATTCGCCTTGAGCAAAGTCATGGCAGTATGACGATGCAGAGACACCATTGCTGTGACCGCCTATAGGAGAAACAAAGAACATAAGTGCCCATCGAAAGCAGAAGATCGACGGCATGAAGAAGGGAGAATGGTATACCTGCATGATGTGCAAGATCACCGTATCACAGAGGCGCTCTGGACCAACTTCGGCGAGAGATGCCCGATCCCTCGGCAGCAAGCTGTTCTCCGCCAGGCGAGCCGCACATTGGCTTCGTCGAACACGGACTCCATGTTTCCCACTGGGTAGCTCGTCTTAAAGAGATCCTCCATGAGGATGGCATGGACTTTGTCCTTCATTGCCTTGAAGCAAGCAAAGCTTCGGCTCGCAGCTCAAATGTCCAGGCGCCCCCTGCTCCCATGGAGGACAGCCGTATGGCCAATGCTCTATTGTAACCCGCCGGCCCGTGCCGTGGGCAGACCCTCAGCAGCCGAGCTCTGGGGCATCATCTCTCTCTCTCGCCAGTCTCACGATCGGCAGAGACGCCCGGCACAGCCTCGCTAACAGCAGGGGTAGGGACGCTAGCCGCAGGCATCTCCCTCATCGCAAGCGCCTCCCTCGCCCTCTTTTCACGCTCATCCTCGCCTCCAGTGACCACCCCAAGGCCCCTCTTCTGCCCCGACATGCTCCCGAAGCCCTTTGACGCCAGCATTTTGCCCTTTCTTGGGGCAGAAGACTCCTTGGCCGCCGGCTCAGAGGTCGCCGGCTCCCAGCCCTCCCCATCAGCTCTTCCAGTGAAAGGATCATTGCATCACCTGCAAAGAGAGTAAAGATCAGGGTGAGCGCTTATGGAGAACCTCGCCAAGATCGCTATACCTTCGGGCCAGAAGTTTTGGGCAAACTGATCGCCCTTGATCAAGTTCGTGTGCTTCCTGATTACCTCGGGGATCCCCTCGAAAGACTTGGTGGTCTCCAGATCTTACCCCTCCAGGGGTTTCCCCTTATTCACTGAGGGATTCGGCATCCCCTAGTTTGACCTCAACACCGAGTCTGCCGGTATCGAGATAAACACAAATCTCTCCTTCCATTCTCTCCCCTCGCTCGACACTTCAAGGATGAGGGGCCAGTCCTTCCTTGCAAGAACACAGTGATACACCCCTTCCTTCTTCACCTTGAAGTAGTGCTGGAAGAGTGATATGCTCAGACTTATCCCGCTAATAGTGCAGAGGACTACGAAACCCACCATTGAGCCAATTGAGTCCGGCGATAGTTGACAGAGGGGAAGCTTGAGGAAGTTCAGCAGGTGGAGGAGGTGGGGGTTGACCGTAGCCAAAGTTCAAAGGTCGGACAGTAGACTCCGACTTCATCGTCTCTCGGCGAGCAAACCCTCTCATGGGGTTCGAGGAGATGAACTATGCATGGCGGTTGAACGAAGTTGGAGCAGATCTTGGTGAGGTTAATGGTGTTCGTTTTACACTGTATGGTCTGGATCTCCGCCAGAATTGCACCCCAGATTCTGCCAGAACCCGATCCAAGCTCTCGCTCCCTCCTCCCAGAACCTCCTGAACTCCCCTCAGCATTCGGATGGACAGATGAAGAAGCAGAAGCCATTAACAGGGCAAGAAATTATCTAGAAAGGGAGAAGATCACCGGAGCTCCGATGAAGAGATGACTGACGATGAGAAATCTCGAGAGCAGAGAAGAGGAGAAGAGAAATATTTTCGAATTCGAACCCCAAAGCTTTCAACCGTTCCCCTCTCTCCCTGTTTTATAACAGGCATTGGTCGATCTCGACCGTCGAAGGTGCACCACATGGCGAGATCAGTAGTGGAGGCGTCGCCTCAGTTTTTCCCCAGGGTCGTACGGGGCACGTGTCAAGTCCTGAGCGGTGCAAACACTTTGATCCCCCACTCGCTACCAAATCGTCACGATGCAGCAGTCGACTCGCATTTAATGCTACAGCTATCATCCATTAGAGTGAAGTGAGTCATTCGAGCCGCTCCGGGCTTCCTGTTTCGAACTCGAATGACTGGTGCAATTGTTACGACCTTGTAATCTGCCATACAATCTAGGCCCACTTGTTCGAGGCCCGAGTCTTGGCCCATTGAATCCCTATAATGAAGTTTAGTTCGCCAAAGCTTGCCGAGGTCCAGAGAAGCTTTCCCCAAAATAGCTCACCTAGCAGAACGACAAGCCCGCCATCAGCATCAGGAGAGTTCTCCATGCCATCTTGCCTCAGAGTGGTTCATGCCCAGAGAAGCCAGCCCCATAGGAAGCTCGCCCAGACGTCGCTCACCTACCAGGTCACCCAAGGAGGAAGATGACATGCCACTAGCAGTTCCATTACAGACAAGCCTGACAAAAGTGCACATGGCCGCTTCGCCGCCTAACCACCTGCCGAAAGCACCACCTGACATTTACGGCTCTGATCGCCTCATAAAAGCGCACCTGATACATTCGGCCCTAACGCCAACGGTCGGTTCCTTGACATCCTGACACTGCCAGCTCAGCAAAGGCAACCGACTCCAGCAGCCTATAAATACCCCCTCTCCTCCAATGAGAGGGGGGTTGGGATTTTGCATATCTGTAAGAAAATATCAACATATCCTTGTCATTTCGATCCTCACTATAGTCCACCACGAAAGTGCCGATCTACCTCTAGGATCTTTCTTCGAGTCTGACATCTCTTCTTCAGTCATCTACTGACTTAGGCTTCGGAGGGGCTGCGGGCTGAAAGCTGGCCCGGCCTTTCTGATAGGTTACTCCTCTTGTAGGAAGTTCACCCTTGTAGCCACCGGATGAGCAACCTGGGCCATTCTTCACCAACGATCGAGCTTCCTTCAATCCAACCGCAGGCATCCAGTTCCTCTTGACGGGTGACCTCGAGATCCATATCCTCAAACCGCCTTCCGACTGGAGTTAGCCTCACCATCACCCCCATAAACTTGTAACCATCGGGCCCTTGGTTCCCCACTCAATATAAATTCATTGTAGCGGATTCAACCCAAACAGTAATTAGTTAGGGTTAATAAGTAATTAGTTACGACACGATAAAAACTAAAAACAGAGACGCGCTCGTGTTGACGCGTAGAAGAAAAATCACTCGGATGAAAACATCCGAACGATCAAAGTAAAAATACAGGCACACGACAATCAAACAGGACTATAAATATAGGCCGTTACATCCTACCCTCCTTAGAATAATTCTATCCCCGAAATTCTCTACAGTGCATAGAAAAGGTAGGGGTAACATCCTCGCATCTTGTCCTCTCACTCCCAAGTAGATTCTCCTGGTGAGTCATGTCACCACATCACTCTCACGAGCTCGACAACCTTGTTCCTGAGCGCCTTCTGACGTCGTTCAAGAATCTGTACTGGATGCTGCTCATAGGTAAGATCAAGTCGCACCGTGATCTCCGAATGATCAACCACATGCGTAGGATCACTGATATAACGACGCAGCTGAGGACATGGAAAACATCATGTACTCCCTCCAATGATGGCGGTAGAGTTAGGCGATAAGCTACCTCTCCAACTCGCTCTAACACATCAAATGGTCCAACAAACCTTGGACTGAGCTTGCCTCGCCTCCCAAAATGTATCACTCCTCGTTTTGGAGATATCTTCAGGAAAACATGATCTCCTAATTGAAACTCCAAGTGACGACGCTTGGTATCAGCCCAATGCTTGTATCGGTCATGTGCAATACGTAGCGTGTCTCTGATGTTACGCACTACATCCATTGTTTCAACAATCATCTCAGGTCCCAATAATTCTCGATCACCAATGTCATCCCAACTCAGTGAGGATCGACACTTCCTTCTGTAGAGTGCTGCGAATGGGGCTGTGCCAATGCTGGCTTGGTAGCTATTGTTGTAGGAAACCTATACCAGGTGTAGATGATCTTCCCACGAGCCTTTGAAATCCAGCATACAAGCTCATAACAAGTCCTCCAATATCTAGATGGTACGCTCTGATTGGCCATCCGTTTGTGGGTGGTTCAATGTGCTGAAACTAAGACTGGTACTCAAACTGGATTGCAGACTCTTCCAAAACTGAGATGTGAATCTAGTGTCCCCAGTAAAGACGATGCTCACAGGAACTCCATGCAATCGAACAATCTCATGCACGATTATCGATTACATCACAACATATACTAGAAGGAAGTTTTAAAGGTATAGGATAGGTCATTACCTCCACATACTTCTTAGCAAGTATTTCCGTAGATTGTCCCACTCGGAAGGGTATGAAATGTGCTGATTTGGTTAATCGGTCAACGATCACCCAAATCGCATCATTCTGCTTAGTACTCCGAGGAAGTCCAGTCATGAAATCCATAGTGATGTGCTGCCATTTCTACTCTGGAATCGGTAGGGGTTGAAGCAGTCCAGCAATACGATGATGTTCAGCCTTCATTTGCTGACACACAAGGTACTTAGCAACACTTCGAGCCATGCTTCTCTTCATTCCATGCCACCAAAAGTTCAGACGAAGATCCTTGTACATCTTGGTGCCCCCAAGATGACTAGAGTAAGGAGAGCTGTGCGCTTCATTCAATAGTTCATCTCTGATATCACCAGAAGGCACACAAACCCTACTACCATATCTCAAAGAACCATCCTCATTAATCATGAAATCCGTCCGAAGTATAGCTTCGAATTTCTCCCTGATCTTCCGTAACTTCGCATCTCTAGTCTGAGTAGCTTTGATTCGATCCACGATAGTAGACTGAACTTGCATATTCATTAATGATGTAGAAGTCCCGGGTAAAATAACTTCAACCTCCATCTCCCGTATAGCATGCTTAAGTCTCCATTGAGCCAAAAGAGTCATGATCGCTGGTAATCTGGTCAATGCATCTGGTACAACATTCACTTTCCTCGGATGATTCTGAAGATCGATGTTGTAATCCGCCATAAGCTCCAATCATCTGTGTTGCATCATATTAAGCTCCTTCTGAGAGAAAATAAACTTCAGGCTTTTGTGATCCATGTAGATATTTACTTGCTCGCTCAAAAGAAAATGCCACCAAATCTTCAGAGCAAATATGACAGCAACCAACTCCAGGTCATGAATCGGATAATTTTTCTCGTGAATCTTCAACTGTCGAGAAGCATTTGCGACCACATGACCATGCTGATGCAGGACACATCCAAGGCCCTTGCCAGATGCGTCACAGAAAACTTCAAATCCTCCAGTTCTGACTGGTATAGCTAACACTGGTACAGTCGTCAGCTTTGTCTTCCATTCTTCAAATGCTTGCTCACATGCCCCAAACCAGATGTACTTGATATCCTTCCTCGTCAGGCGAGTTATAGGCTCGGTAATCTTTGAGAAATCCTTGATAAATCGACGGTAATAGCCAGCCAATCCAAGAAAACTTCGGATGTCAGAAGCTGATCGAGGAGTCGGCCAATTTCTGACTGAAATGACATTCTCCAGATCGACAGAGATACTGTCTCCTGACACCACATGCCCAAGAAATGTGACTCGGTCTAGCCAGAATTTACGCTTGATGTACTTGGCATATAACCGATGATGTCGCAAGGTCTCCAATACAATCCGCAGATGCTTGGCATGCTCTTCTTCATCCTTCGAGTGACCAAGATGTCATCGATGAAGATCACTACGAACTTTCCAAAAACTCATAGAAGATCAAGTTCATAAGGTTCATGAATACTGCTGGGGCGTTAGTCACACCGAATAGCACGACTACAAATTCATAGTGCCCATACTTCGTCCGGAATGTCGTCTTCAGGATGTCTTTACTTCTGACCTTCACTTGATGATAACCACTTTGGAGATCTAGCTTAGAGAATACTCGCGATCTGCCAAGTTGATCGAAGATATCGTCAATGCGCAGCAGCGGGTACTTGTTCTTTATGGTTACCTTATCCAGTTCACGATAACCCACACACGTCCTTCTTGACCCATCCTTCTTCTTGACCAAAAGAACTGGCGCATCCAAGGAGATACGCTGGGATGTATAAATCCCTTCTGCAACAGGTCGTCGAGTTGTTTCCGAAGTTCATCCAGTTCAGCAGGAGCCATGCAATTAGGAGCCTTCGAAATAGGTTGAGTGTTCGGCATAAGATCGATAGTAAATTCTAGAGCTCGATCAGGCGGTAATCCTGAAATATCTTTAGGGAATACGTCTGCAAAGTCTTGAACCACTCTAGGCTTCTCGGGCTCAACTTGCATCGAAGCAATAATTACTTCGTTCGGCTTGGCTCAAAATTTGATAGGCCCAAGTGAACGATCTTCGCTCGTGAATTTAAACACATGATGATTAGGGATTTCAAACACTACTTTCTTTTTGTGACAATCGATAGTAGCATAGAAATATCCTAACCAATCCATGTCGAATATCACATCAAAGTTTGGCATGTCGACTATCATAAAATCTGTGAACAACTCATGTCCACAAATCACTTTAGGGCAAGACCGACAGCCACTAGAAATTTTCACTACTGCACTACCCGTAGTGATGTTCAAGCAATTTGGTAGAGAGTCAACATGAATAGAATGTTTCTCTACAAATCCTCAGGATATGAAGCAGTGAGTGGCTTCAGAATCAAAAAGAGATAGGGCTAGAGAAGAGGCTAGTAAGACAACACCTAGTACATAGGAAATATGTCTTAGCTAAAAGATAGACAAGTAACAAATGCATATACCATAAGCATTATAAAAGAAGGGTTTAAGTATTACCTGTATCACTTGCTCATCAGTCTCAGCCTCCGCAGCCGTCATGGTGAAAACCTGACGCCTCGGCTGGTTCTGCCTTGCTAGTGCAAAGGCCTTCTGTTGTGGAGCCAGAGGTGGTCCATGCTGAGTAGGTCCAGGAGCTCCACGATGAATAGGTCCAGAAGGTCCAGCAGTCATCGGCTTGTTAGTGCGGCGAGGGCAATCTCTGGTAGCATGTGCAGATGCTCCACATATCAAGCATTGATTCAGTAGCTCTCTGCAGTCCTTCTTGACATGACCAAACCGCTTGCAGTTGAAGCACACCGTCTAAGGTCGATTATTGGCCAGAGCAGCAGGTCTCTTGAATTGTGCAGTCTGAGTAGGTCAGAGATTACCCCTGGGTGGCTCCGGTGGACGTCTATTCCCTCCAATCTGAAGCGTCATCTTACGCTTTACAATGAGTTCATGCTTCCTAGCAGCTTCCAACACTTCCTGATGTGTAGTTGGATTCGTCAAAGACATTGAAGCCTGAATATCCAGGTACAGTCCCTGGAGAAACTGATAAGCACAGTCTTCAGGATCATCTACCAAGTGCAGAACGAATAGACTAAGCATCGAAAATTCTGCCTCGTATTCGTCAACAGCCTGATTGCCTTGTTCTAGGTTGACGAAACGTTGCTGTAGTTCCCTCTTGGCAGATCGAGAAAAATATTGAGCGTCGAATCGCTCTTGAAACATGGTCCAGTTGATGGGCTTGACCAGACGGGCTTCTTCTGTGTCCCACCAGTTTCGAGCATTCCGTCAACTGTTTCTTGGCAACTTCTACCCAGCCTGACTGGTCAGTGCAGTCAAGACTCATGTCATCTTATGTGTTTTGGGCCCATTCTTCCGCTTCCAATGGGCATTCTCTTTCAGAAAATCTCTTCGGGTTCAACTCTCAAAATTGCTTTGCTCCAGGCTCGGCTCAAGGAGGGGGTGGTGCAGGTGGTGCATGCTACTGACCCTGCTGGATCAGCTGATGTTGGATCTCCAACACTCCTCTCATGACACTCATCAGTTTGTGGATGTCGGGAGCACCATTTCTGCTAGTTCTATTTTCGTTGTGAGCATGCGGTCTTCTTGCCATGCTGCAAAAGGAACAAGTTAAACATTTTTGCACAAAGTTATTCAAACAATCTGTTTAGTGATGATATTCACACTGCTTCTGAAGTATTTCATAGAGTGCAAGAGATGAGACCTACATAGGCCACCACTAACACCTGTCACGCCCTGCTTCCCATTATACTTGGGTGCGAGGACGCGACCGGGTCCGCATGTGCTTAAAGCAAAGAAGAGGTACTTTATTTTTTTCTTTCTTCTTTGACTTAAGCACAATAAGCATTGTTTAGCAAAGCAGGTCCCTGCACACGAATTACTCAGAAGCAGCATAAATAGTCATTACGCTTTAAATACCAGCATTTTAAAACAAAATACACAAAGTAATTAAGGCCTTGTATGGCCGTACAATCGACTGAAAGTAAACACACCTGGAAAACAACAAGTTAATTAATAAAACTGAAATAGAAACAGCTCGCTCTACTCTTCAGCAGGGATGATCTCAGCGTCCTCGTAGCTCTGATCAGCGGAGTCCACCTCTAAGATAGGATCCTTAAAAGCAGGGTCCTCGATGTACTCTGTCTCTGAACTTAACATATATTTCATAAATTCATTTGAAATATATGTCAGCGATAACTCGGAAAGATTTTAAATTAATGAAAGCATTAAACTTGCAATTTAAGAAAATAAGAAGGTTAGAGCAGGTGCATCGCCAAAAATGAGAACATGTGGAAAACAAAGACATGAGGTTCATCGATAATTAATATACATTTGCATTTTAAATGAGGTAAGCAAAGTTGGTTTGTGCTAGTTAATAAGTCCATGTCTGAATGAGTTAAATGTTCTTGATATACCCTATCATCGGGGGTTTACCGTGATGCTTCTTGCCATCCCTAACCTGGAAAATGGCCAAGATGCTTGCCTCTATTGGTGTGGTTATGGAGGTAGCCGTATAGTGCTCAAGACACACTTACAAACTCTACTACATGAACCAACCCTACCCAAAGTGTCTGTTTAGTCATCGACTAGATTCCACCCATATGTATTCGATGGTTTCATCCCATCAGTATTTGATGGTTTCGCATATATGTTTCGATGGTTATGTCATACCCTCTATCCAAATTAGTTCAACTTGATAGCATGCAGATAGCAAAGGTAGTTAAATTTTATAGCATGCAGTTAGTGAATGTAGTTCAATTTTATAGCAAGCAGTTAGTGAAAGTAGTTCAATTTGATAGCAGATAGATAGCGAATTTTTCCAAACAAACAACATTCACATAACGTGTCCATTTAATCAGAAAGCGAACGGTACAATGGAAACATACAATTTTAGTTCTAAAGTCAACAAGCACACTAAAACATGACTTTAGCACTAAAGTTTGAACGGTTCATTTTGCAATTCTTAGCACTAAAGTTTGTACAATTCCTTTTGCATTTCGTTTAAGAAAAATACTTGCCTCGAGGTGAGTTTGGGTGTCCAAGTGGTTGTGCGTAAGGCGCGTTTTATATGCATCACAGATTTGGTATCAAATGGGAGTTTTACCATTATAACTAATTTTACCAATCATTAGTTGGAAGTCTAACGATATGTCTATTAAACTGATTTTAAACTAATGATATAAACTGATTTCAACAACACTGATTTTATCAAGCTAATATACTGATATTAATTAAACTCATTAATAAACTAACATGTTAAACTAACCTACTATGATACAAGGCTAATATATATGATTTAACAGAACTAATATTATCGGTTAACATTTCTAAACTAATATTTCATCATCTTTTCTATTAATGCTAACTATTATACTAACATATATTAACTTATTCACAGTTGCGACCTGGGTGCAGCGACGACCTGGGTGCGGCAGCAGCGTTGGCCTGCAGTGGGGCAGTGGCTACACGGCCTAGGGAGGAGGGGAGTGAGGAAGAGGGAGAGGTTGATTTGTGGGTTGATGGATCTGAAAATTTGTTTTCAGATTTGAATTGGTTTTGGGTTTCCCGTCCTCTCAATTTCAATTTCAGATTTGCTCTTTGATTTGGGTTCTGATTTTGGGTTGAATGGGGGAGAGAATGTTGGAATTGGGTTGAGTTGGGGTTGAATTTGATGTTGGATTTTGGCTGAATGTGGATTTGGTTGAATTGATTTGGTTTGCAATTGCTATTGTTGGGGAAATTTGGGTTGTTCAGAGGGAGGGAGGGAGAAATTGCTGCTGATGTTTGTTGTCGTTGTTGAAGTTGTTGTTTTAAGAACAGTGAAGGGGATAGCCTGTTGATGAGGGGAGCTGGATGTGTGGGGGTGAAATTGAAAACGGATGTTGGATCTCACCGAATTCTTTCAGTAGGATTAAATTTGGTAGGGTTAGGGTTAAAGTAAATTAGTTAATTTGTAATTTAATTTTAGCCAATAGTAATTGGTTAGGGTTAATAAGTAATTAGTTACGACACGGTAAAAACTAAAAACAGAGACGCACTCGCGTCGACGCGTAGAAGAAAAATCACTCGGATGAAAACATCCGGACGATCGAAGTAAAAATACATGCACACAACAATCAAACACAACTAGAAATACATGCCGTTACAATTTCACAAAAACTGAAACATATCACATCACCCTTACACAGTTGCTACATTCTCACAGCACAATTCTACACTTACACAATTGCTTCATCATTAGTTATACACTTCCACATTTGTTGCATTCTCACATCAAACACTTAATCAGTACACCAACACCTATAACAATGCAGATTACTCTAACATGGAACAAAACTTTAGCAATTTCATCACTTAAGCCCCTCAGTCTCCTTTCTGACTTTGATTACTTCATTATGCAAGCCATCAACCCATTCAAAGAACCCACATCCTCTACCTTTGGAACTCGTATATATTGGACAGCCATAGAAAAGGAACCCCTTATTCTCCCCCTTCGTACATGTCATAACTTTGCATGGAAACCCACAAAAGCAATTCTTGTGAGTGCCCATCTGATCATCACCCTTGAAACCCGTGAAGGCCAAAATTTTGCAAGACAGTTGTGGACTGACGTAGACTCGAGATGCTGAGTCGAAGCCTCGTCAGTAGTTAGAGTGGGACCTTTAGTTGGAAGAACCAGGGTCGAGTGATGGTAGTTGGAGCTGGTGCGAGTTCGATCGACCTTCGAGCGGTAGTTGCGTCGATCGTTCGAGGCTGGGAATCTCGACGTCGACCTTCGATATTGGATGAAGACTGTCGATCTGCACCATAGGGACTCGTTAGGGAGGTCAGATCTGGGTTCCGACCGAAATCTCCTCCGATGCTTAAGTTAGTATGGAACTTAAGGGAGAGAGGGAGCTTGGTGCAGCTGAGATCGACCCACGAAGGTTCATCCCAAGATTGGCGGCACAAGCTCGAATATATAAGAAATGTAAGTTGAGATAGTAGAGTTCTATGTCTTAGACCTCATACCTTGGAGTTGGAACCTGTAATGACCATATTGCATATATACCTAGGGTATGCATATTAATGGATGTGTGTATAGTATTTGTACTTGTTTGCTGATGAATGTTGAGTAGTGTGAATAACAATTGTGTCGTGTGAATATAAATGGTGTGCGTGTAGTAATTCAGTGGTGTGCACGGTAATTTGCTACATGCATAAGTGTGTGCCTATATGAGAGGCTTATTAGATGCTAATGTATGAGTATGGGGAAGTGCGGTGAATAGTGATGTTGGTTTTATTGTTGTGAAGTAATTTTTATGTTGGTGGGTGTGAACAGTAAAATGTAATTTTAATACTATTTTAATATGAATTATTTTATGATGCTTATTTGGTGAAGCCTATTTTAAAGAGAATATTTTTATTACTATTTTATTCTTATTAATTAATTTTGCAATGGCATTGTTGTAATATAATGAATTGTGTATGTATTAGAGATGTGTGTGCATAAAGGGAATGGGATACTTGTAAATAGGTATAGGTGTGTGTGTAAGGAGAGATGGCATGTAAAGAAATGGCATGTAATGTAATTAATATACCAAGTTGGAGGCTCATTAGCTCAGCTGGTTGGAGTTGGGGGTGGTGTGAGTTTTATGAGGGTTCTGAGTGTGTGCTCTTGTACTTGATGGGGTGAGGGTATGTGTTGTATATGAGATTTGTATAAGGATGTTGTATATGGACAGTTCAGGTATATATGTGTGTGTGATTGAGTTGTTGGTTCTCTTTTGTTATTCTGTGTTGTCTGGAATGCTACATGTACTATCCCAGCAGTGCGCAGTGGACCTGCTTGTGTTTGTGTTTTGTATTTTCTTTAACTCTCGCTCCCCGGAATACCCAAAGAGCGAGAGTTACAAAAGAAAATACAAAACACAAATACAAGCAGGTCCACTCGCACTGCTGGGATAGTACATGTAGCATTCCAGACAACACAGAATGACAAAAGAGAACCAACAACTCAATCACACACACACATATATATATGAACCGTCCATATACAACATCCTTATACAAATCTCATATACAACAAATACCCTCACCCCATCAAGTACAAGAGCACGCACTCAGAACCCTCAAAAAACTCACACCACCCTCAACTCCAACCAGTTGAGCTAATGGGCCTCCAACTTGGTATATTACTTACATTACATGCCATTTCTTTACATTTCATCTATCCTTACACACACATATACCTATTTACAAGTATGACATTCCCATTATGCACACACCTCTTTAGTACATACACAATTCACTATATTACAACAATGCAAAATTAATTAATAAGAATAAAATAGTAATAAAAATATTCTCTTTAAAATAGGCTTCACAAATAAGCATCATAAAATAATTTATATTAAAATAGTATTAAAATACATTTTATTGTTCACATCCACCAACATAAAAATTACTTCACATCAATAAAACCAACACCACTATTCACTGCACTTCCCCATACTCATCCATTAGCATCCAATAAGCCGCCTATATATGCACACATTCATTCACGTAGACAAATTACCGTGCACACCACTGAATTACTACACACCCACACACCATTTATATTCACACGACACAATTGTTATGCACAATACTCAACAATCATCAGCAAACAAGTACAAATACTTTACACACATCTATTAATATGCATACCTTAGGTATATAGGCAATATGGTCATTACATTCTACCCACCTTAAAAATCAAGTCCGTCCTCGGACTTCCCAAACTAAGGATCCACTTAAGGAGGGACAGCCTTAGATATGAAGGTCAATATACCCCATGCATACATATACTATCACTAAAGCAAGTCATACCCATATGCATTCACTTACACATATATCAAATAGTCATACACATAACCGGACATACACTTACCCATGCATGGGCACACACCCATACAGATTATACCAACATACACGTACATTTAACTATAAACCAACATAATATGTACATCCAAATACCTATATACATATAGAGAAATTCGTACATCAAAGTTTACACATACAGCTATCCGTATCATTGTATATTCATCCACGCACATGCTTAAGCATATGCTCTTGCAACCATACAAAGAACTATATAAATATCACATATGTCACCACACATATATACACAATACAATAGAGAAACATATATACTAATATACTCAGAGTATGCCTATTCACACATGAGTGGGACACAATGATCCACATATGGATACAGACTCTATACATCCACACTACATACATCTCGATCAATACAATAGCCCTACTATACATAAAACTATAGATCCACCCTCTTCAGTCACATACACCACAATATCAACATACCGACCCATACTCATATATCTA
>JAULAV010004648.1:0-25000 GCA_030789695.1 Scilla litardierei | reverse complement strand
GAATCTTGCTATATTTGTCTCAACCTGCTCGTGCAGGGTTTCACCAATGCCGGTGGGGTTACAAAAATCTCTCGGTGGTCGAAGGGGTGGTCGAAGGATACAACAATGCCAGGATCCCCCTCGACGTGATCTGGAACGACGACGACCACATGGACGCGAAGAAGGACTTCACCCTCGACAACGTCAGCTACCCCCGCCCCAAGCTCCTCGCCTTCCTCGACAAAATCCACGCCCGTGGCATGAAGTACGTCGTCCTCATCGACCCCGGCATCAACGTCAACTCCTCCTACGGCGTCTACCGGCGGGGGATGGCCAAGGACGTCTTCATCAAGTACGAAGGCGAGCCTTACCTTGCCCAGGTCTGGCCCGGCCCCGTCTACTTCCCCGACTTCCTCAGCCCCAACGCCGTCTCGTGGTGGGTCGACGAGGTCGCCCGTTTCCACAAGCTCGTCCCCGTCAACGGCCTCTGGATCGACATGAACGAGGTCTCCAACTTCTGCTCCGGCAAGTGCCGGATACCCACCACCCACCCGTGCCCTGTCCCCAACCGGATCGAGCGGTGGATTTGCTGCCTCGACTGCACCAACATCACCGACACCCGGTGGGACGAGCCGCCCTACAGGATCAACGCTTCGGGGCAGCAGGCGCCGCTGGGGTTCAAGACGATAGCGGCCAGCGCGGTGCACTACGGCGGGGTCCTGGAATACAACGCGCACAGCCTGTACGGGTTCTCCCAGGCCGTAGCCACCCACGCGGCGCTTCAGGGGCTCGAGGGGAAGCGGCCGTTCATCCTCACGAGGTCGACCTTTGTAGGATCAGGAGCCTACGCCGCGCATTGGACCGGCGACAACAAGGGGACCTGGGACGACCTCCGGTACTCAATCTCCACGATGCTCAACTTCGGGTTGTTCGGCATGCCGATGGTCGGATCCGACATCTGCGGCTTCTACCCCGCGCCGACCGAGGAGCTCTGCAACCGCTGGATCGAGCTCGGCGCCTTCTATCCGTTCTCGAGGGACCATGCCAACTTTGCCTCGCCGCGGCAAGAGCTGTATCAGTGGGCATCGGTGGCGCAATCGGCTCGGAATGCGTTGGGCCTCCGGTACAAGTTGCTGCCGTATTTCTACACCCTGAACTACGAGGCTCATCTGACTGGCGCCCCGATCGCCAGGCCGGTCTTCTTCTCCTTCCCCAACTTCACAGAGAGCTACGGGCTGAGCACTCAGTTCTTGCTCGGGAGCAGCGTGCTGGTCTCTCCGGTGCTCAAGAAGGCGGCGACGAAGGTGGACGCCATGTTCCCGCCGGGGACCTGGTACAATCTCTTCGACATGACCAAGGCCGTGGTGTCGAAGGACGCCTCCCACATTTCTCTCGATGCGCCGCTGAACGAGGTCAACGTGCACGTGTATCAGAACACGATACTCCCGATGCAGAGGGGAGGGATGCTCTCGAAGGAGGCGAGGGCCACGCCGTTCACCCTGGTGGTGGCGTTTCCGCTGGGGGCGTCCGAAGGGGAGGCGAGGGGGAACCTGTATGTGGACGATGATGAGAGGCCGGAGATGAAGATGGTCGAAGGGGAGGCGACATATGTCGAGTTCAAGGCTAGGGTTAAGGGGAAGAAGGTGGAGGTGTGGTCGGAGGTGGATATGGGGAAGTACAGTTTGGAGAAGGGGTTGGTGATTGAGAAGGTGAGTGTGTTGGGCTTGGGCGGCGCCGGAAGCGGGCTTGAGGTGGAGGTGGACGGGGAGGCGGTGGCCGACATGGGCGGCGTTTACTTCGGGGAGGGTGGAGGGGAGAAGGAGGTGGATAGGTTGGAGGGGAGGAACAAGAGGAAGGGGGTGATGGTGGAGGTTGGGGGGCTTGAGTTGCCATTGGGGAAGAAGTTCTACATGGCTTGGCAAATGGGGATCAAGGGATGAATTTATGTTACTTGAGGTTGGTCTCTCTGTGTTATCTTTCGTTAGGGGGGTTTTTCCCCCCGGCAATGTCAAGGGACATGAGAATTTGTAACATGCAATTTGGTCTCAAGTTATCTTCTTCATTGTTGATTGGGATTTTAATTGTAATTGGTGTGTTGAAAGAATGGAAGATTTGATATGATCAATTTGGGTTGTGGTTAGGTTTGTGCCCTGTTTTTGGTTTGTGCTTCTGATAATTTTATAGAGTCAGACCACAATTTTTGGTAGTTTTATGAAATCAGACTAGGTAAGTTTATAAAGTTTAATTCAAGAAAAATTTTTAAAACTTCAAAATTTTAAGATAATTCTTTTTATAAAGTTGTGTATAATTTTATGAAAACAAGTCAAACTGGATGGTTTTGATATGAATTGGATATTGATTTATCATATCTGTGTCCGAAATCATTTTCTGGACATAGATTGGATATCCGATCCAAATAATTAGAATCCGTTTGCATACCTCCGCTACAGGTTGTCTAAAACATGATGACATGTACTTGCATGTGACTATTTTTTTTCAGCCTTGCAAAATAATATATTTAAGATGTTTTTAATAATATAAAAAATTTAATTTAATTTTTGATTGATAGGAAGTAAACACAAATTACAAACAATAAGAGAGTAGAGCTTCTAAAACATCTCGATTCTCTTGCATCAAATATGAGCAGCTAGGATAATGAAGCAGGAGGCCTTTCCTAGCCCCGAAATTCCTCAGCTAATTGACAACCTATGGTGGCTAATGCATCAACATGTTGTAGAACACAACTATGAAATCTAGAAATAAGCTCCCGAATATCAAGTATCAAACTCAAAAGCGGATGTGAGGAAACATCAGTCGAATATTCTAGAAGCAGCAGAGCGACTCTGGAGTCTTATTCACAGACAATATGGTTGTATCCTTGATGCCAAGCAAGATCCAACTCAAACCGAATAGCTTGAAGCTCAGCATTAAGATTTGTGCTATGTCCAAGATACGCTGAAAAGCCTATAAGCCATCCACTACTGTCATTGCGAAAGAGGCCACCCGCCCCTGAGATTCTTGAGTTTCCTTTGCTAGCCCCATCGACATAAGTTTTACCACTCCAGCATCGGGCGGCCACCACTTAACCAACAATGGAACTGAACAATCTGCTTTAGTTGTACTATATACTCGGGACACCTTTGCTGCAAGAAAAGTAACGTGTCGCACGTGATAAGTATCCTCGGTACCGCCAGCTGTGTCTGAAAACACTCTTTTGCACCTGGCACCCCAAATCTTCCATATACAGGTTGCAAAGAGAACGGTTTGATGAAGGGGATGTGTCGGAACATTAAAAAATTCCTGCAGCCAATCTGATAAGGATATGTCATAGAAATCACCAAAAGTCGAAAGATGGAAGAAAATAATCCAAATCTTTCTGGCCCCAGAGCAGTCTCGTAGAACATATAGAGTAGTATCTGCTGCTAATCCATAGAGGGTGCACATATCTGAATCTGCAATACCCCCAAAAAACCGCAAGACATTGGTCACAATCATGTCCTTTAAAACCAACCAGAAGAAGTAAAGCCACAGAGAAAGAAGATGCAACTTCCAAATCCTATAATGGTGATCCGCCAAGAGTAGACCATGGTTCTCCAACAACTGACGATACGCAGATTGAGAAGTAAACTGTCCATCATACATGAGGCGCCAGATGTATCTGTCCCCCATAGTAGTGACCTTAGGTGGTGGGTATGACATAATCTGTTGAGCTATAAAATCTGGAACAAACAATAATAATTTCGTCACATCCCAAGAACCATTACGGACAAACTCATGAACAAAAATCGTATTCATATCAACACCACATGGAGGAGAAGCAACAGTTGACAATGGCTGCCCCAACCAATTATCAGTCCAAAATTTGGCGTACCTTCGTATGTACTCGACAACATCTTGGAACATCGTTGGCCAAAAATAGTCTTGTCTCACGGCCTTCAAAGCTATGGATTTTCCCCCGCAATGGTACCCGCAATCGCCCTCGTGGATTTCTTGGATCACATAATGCGCTTCCTGCGGGGCTAAATATTTGAGGTAGGGGAAACCGTCATACCTGGTCCATCGCCTTTTGTACAATGAACCATCTTGCATGACGAATTGGTATGCCTTCCGTTCTAGCTTTCGTGCCTTCACTGGGTCGGTCGGCTTCTCTCCCGTGTTTAGGTAATGGATTATGGGATCCATCCAAGTGACACCTCGGTCGAGGCTTAGCAACTCCTTCTCCAGCCCGCTGGGGTGTGGTAGACATTGTACATAGACTGTACGACCGAGTCCCATGGGGGAGGATGACGCGAGCTTCGATAGGGTGTCGGCTCGGTGATTCTTCGACCTTAGCACATGATGGATTTCCACGCGGCTGAACTTAGCGAGCTCCGCTTTTGCAACTTGTATGTAACTCTGCAGTGAGTCTTTGCAGGCCTCGAAGTTTCCGTTTAGTTGGTGGACTACGAGGCTGGAATCGCTGAGTATTTGGACCACTTTTGCTCCCAGGGCTCGAGCCAATCAGAGTCCGTCGATGGCCGCTTCGTAATCAGCACCATTATTGGTGGTTTGGAAGTCAAAGTGGAGAGCATACTCGAGAATATTGCTCGCTGACGTTTGAACAATTATTCCGGCCCCGCTCTCGGCTTGAGTGGCGAACCATCAACTTGTACGATCCAGGTTCTCTCGTCTTCAGTTGTATCATTTGGTCAATTGATACCTGTCGAGGGTGAGGGGGTAGCCTCAGGTAGTACGTTAGTCTTCGTCGTAAGTGAGCCCGACAATGAAGGTAAGAGCCTGCCCTTTGATGGTGGTCCTCGACTTGAACTGGATGTCGAACTCGCTCAGCTTGACTCCCTATTTCTTCATTCTTCCTAAACGATCCAGCCTCTTTAAGGTTTGTTCTAAGGGAGTGTCGGTAAGGACCAGGATGGTGTGCGCTTGGAAGTACGGTTGCAGCCTCCTCACAGATTGGATTAGCACAAAAGCCATCTTCTCTATCCTCAAATAGTTGATCTCTGCGCCTCGGAGAACCTGACTGACGTAATAGATGGACTGTTGCACTCTCGAGTCTTCTTTGACGAGTGTCGAGCTTACGGCCTCCATGGTAACGACCAGATAGATGATGAGTTGGTCATCTTTATCAGGCTTAGTTATGAGCAGTGGGCTGCGAAGGTACTCCTTTAATTCAGAGAAGGCTTTCTTGTAATCTGCGTCCTACTCGATGACTCTTTTGTCACTCGACGCGGAGGCTATCGCCTTCATTAACACTTTGAAGAAAGGCAATGACCTTTCAGCTGACTATTCTTCCATTCAGCCTTTGGAGTTCTCCGATGGTCGAAGGCTCCTTCATCGTAATGATTGCATCGATCTTGTCAGGGTTGGCCTCGATCCATCGATTCGTCAACATGAAACCAAGGAACTTCCCCCAAGGTACATTTGGCAGTGTTTAGCCAAAGGTTGTATCGTTGAATCTGTCGAATATCTCCCGAAGATCTGTGATGTGATCCGTTGGCTTCTTCGACTTGACCAACATGTTGTCGACGTAGACTTCTAGGTTCCGACCGATTTGAGCCTCGAAGACTCCGTTCATCATGCGTAGATACGTGGCATTTGCATTCTTCAAACCAAATGGCATTTTGGTGTAATAGAAAATACCTCGATCAGTGATGAAAGAAGTCTTCTGTTCATCCTTCGGTGCCATCTGGATCTGTTTATATCCTGAGAATGCGTCCATGAAGCTGAGGATTTCGTAGCCCGAAGCACTGTCGACCAGATGGTCGATTCGTGGCAGGGGGTAACTATCCTTTGGGCATGCCTTGTTGAGATCAGTGAAGTCGACGCACATCCGTCATTTTCCGTTAGCCTTCTTCACCATCACGACGTTCGAGAGCCAGTCAGTATATCTGACTTCTCGAATGAAGCCTGCTTCTAGAAGTCGATCCACTTCCTCGATTGCAGCATTCATCTTTTCTCCTCCCATATTTCTCTTCTTTTGCTTCATGGGCCTAGAAGTCGGGTCGACTTCCAGTTTGTGGCATGCCACCTCGGGGTCGATGTCAGGCATATCCTTTCGGGACCAAGCGAAAATGTATGCGTGCTCTTTCAAAAGAGCGATCAATTGTTCCTTTAGGTTGGCATGCCCTATTTTGAGCTATACGTGTATCCTACTGAACACACATGGTATTTTCACTAATGATATAAGGGTAGGCATGGAATAAACGTAGATATCGATGTATGTAGCGTAGTGCAAGGGGTATTGGGCCGTAATACGTGGCTAAGAGAAGAGAATGCGAAATGTGAATGCGGGAGAAGTGCGAATGACGTCGTGTGTATTATACAACACGTATGTATTGGGCGTGTGTGTGATGCGTGTATGCATGCGTAGGTGTGCATGGTTGTGTGTAGTGGGGAGCCATGCTAGTGTGAAAATGGGTAAGGGGTCAATGGCAACCCCCCGTAAATTTTTAGAAAGGTGAGGGGCAAAATGGTCATTTAGACTAAGGATGCTGTGTGTACATACTAAAGTGGTGTGTGCATAAAGTAATAGAACACTTGTAATTAGTGGAAAGTTAAGAGGGTATTTTGTTCATTTAATGTGTTGCATGCTTATCCTAAGAGAGGGTTCTAGGTGGAGATTTTTTAGGGAAGTTTCTTCTCATTTCTAAACCATTCCTTCCCCTTTCCCTTTCTATCTTCTCTCCTCTCTCTCCCCCATGCTAGGGCCGGCCATCCCTCCCCCTTTTCTCCATTCTCTTCAACTCAAAACCCTAATTCTTTCATCCAAAAATCAAGTATATCAAGTAGATTGCAAGAGAGAAGAAGGTGGAGAAAAAAGGAGGAGGAAGAGAGGAGGAAAAACCAAGTTTTGGAGGTAGGAATCTACTTGGACTTGGAACTCCATTAATTGGTTCTTGTGATCATGTTTTTTATAGCATGTTTTTATTCAGTATGTGATAGGGATACTCAAATTTATATGCCATGTCTTAATTTCACAAATTTCCCTTTGAAATTCTTAGCAAAATCATCTCCGTTGAAATTCTGAAATCCTGATGTCTGTTGTTGCTTTGATTTTGGTTACTTAGCTCGAATTATGTTTTGAAAAACTTATATAATTGTAGACCTTGAAGTTCTACCTCCAAAATAATATAAATTTTGATATATGTTTAATTCAGAAATTAGGAGCAAAAATTCCAACTTTACAGCATGTCTGTTTGATCTTTAGTCTGGACACAGTTTAGTAAAATCGACCTCAGTACCTGCACACACAATGGAATTTTATATTCTTGGTCTCGTTGGAAATTTAACAGGTTTTTCTACAATTTCATCTCTGTGCATATTTTTCGAAATTCTGGCTAAAACATGCCCAAAAAACAGCAATCTTTACAGACCCTGAAATCTGTCTCAAAAACAGATTTGACACACTTCACCAAATAATTAACCATAAATCATCTACTTAATAGTTTTTGAATGAAATTTTATTTGTGAATCCAGGACTAACATATCTACAACTTTCATTTAGGAAGTTTTGTTAAACTCTGACTATAATTGGGTGATATCAGCCATCTTATATGACTGCATGTATATTTCCTGCAAGTTGAATAGATAAGTGGTGTGATAAATTGTGTATTGTTGCTATTCCACTCTCTATGGTACATGACTATTATTTTTACAAGGAAGATATATCACTGATATGTTTTGTCAATTGATTTGCTAATGTGATTATAGACATATATGTCATGCTCACCACGTGTTTGTGAAAATGCCTCTATGACATGGAAGTGAGAAACATGAAAAATGAGATTGTAAACACTTGAATCATGAATTATGTTGTGAATTGATAATGATGGGGTCATGGAGAGCATGATTTCATATGTGATGAATAATCAACTCATATGGCTATGATGTAGGGCATGACACTTGGGTGCATGTCCCATGTTAATTTGTGATGTGACTACGATGGAGGGCATGACACTACGGTGCATGACCCATGTTGGTGTGAGTGTGGAATATGATACCATGAAACATGATTCCTTCCTTACTAATATGATAAAATGAAATTGTTGATTGTCTCAATCCTCTCTAAGGAGGATGAGTTAGCAAAACTCGGGTTTAAGAGGAAATTTGAGTAAATTGTGGATATTAGGTCTGGACTGAGAAGTTGGGGGAAATGATAATGTGATATGTGATATTTATTCCCACTCACCTTTACCGAGAGTGGAGGGGACATACGGAGGTTGTGTTATTATGGGAGGCCTCACTCCTGCCAGGGACGGGGGAGCTGAGAGGCCCGGCGTACAGTGCCTGTGTCCAGTGCGTCGTGTGCTATATTCACCCCAAATTTGGGGTGAAGTCCAGGTCCTGGTATCACAAGTTTACACAAGTTTCCAATTAATTCAATAATAAAATAAGATTCTTGCATGTTACTTCTTCTGCTTACATCACTTCCTTTGTCCTTATCTGCTATGCTTGTGATGATGTATATTGAGTTACACTTGTGGCATTAATACCTTCATTTTAAATTATGTTGGTATAAACACTTGCTTTATTACTCGTACTAACTCGTTTCTTGCAGCCACTCGACATTGGACCGCAGGTATGATCCTCTGTCTTGGTTATTTACCTTTCGCTATATTAGTTAGTTTACTTGTCTTATGTATCTTGCCTTGCTTTGTGTATTGATAACCTTAACACGGTGTTCCAAATCCAAGTTGGTTCCTACTTTGGCACGCATTGACGTGCTCCTCCCTATTTTTTCAGATAGCAAGGGTAGCATGGTTGGTGATGACTTAGAGTGTGTCTCAGGAGTAGAACTTGGTGTGAGCTGTAGATGTGTAGTGTGACATGGTTGTCTTGGGAGGTGGAGAGTGGCGGTGTATGTGTAGTAGTGCACTTAGACAATGTATGTAAATGAAAGTTGTTATATAAATATGTTGTTGTTCTATGCTATTTATGAGTTGTTTGATATTATAATGAAGCTGCACTTGTACTATCCCAGCATGTGCGCAGTGGCCTGCATATTCAGTTTCTTCTTTCTCTCTCTTTTCCTCTCTCATCACCCTCATTCTTCCGGATACTTGGAAAAAAATTTAAATGCCGGGTATTTTGGGGAATGGGGCGTGACATAGGTCAAGAGGGAGCATTGATCCAATAGAGACAATTTTCCCTTCTTCTTCGGAGATCAGAATGTTCTCCGTCTCCTTGACTGCTGCGGGCCGTCGATCCTCGCCTCTGGGATCGACTGGGTCTGCCTGCTCCTCCTCAAAGCCGTGGACAATGTATAGCACGACCGTGCCTGCTTCTGATTCCCTCTTGCCTTCTCGACTCCCTTGAGGGGTCTGAAATTTGATCATCTGATGGAAAGTGGAGACCACCGCTTCTATCGCATTTAGTGGTGGTCTCCCGATGATCACGTTGTACGCCGAGTTGATCTTCACCGCCATGAAACTAGTCAGGCAAGTGATTTGTCGAGGATACGTGCCGAGGGTCACTAGTAGCATGATGATGCCTGTTATTGGGGCGGAGTGTCCTGTGAATCCCACCAGGTGCCCCAAACAGGACGTCAACTCTGTAGATGACAACCTCATCCTCTCCAACGTGGTGAAAAAGAGTATATCGCACGAGCTTCCAGTGTCAACAAGTAACCTCTTCACGACGATCTTGTTGATGGTGGCACGATGATGAAAACATCATCATGCGACAGTTTCACACCCTCTAAATCTTCTTCCGAAAAGGAGATCAGAGGCGTAGAATCCCTGGGATGCTTTCGCCCCACAGATACTGTCATCAACCTTCCGGCGTAGGAGCTTTGGAGAGAGGTTGACAGCTCCGGATGCGGGGGACATCCCATAATCATGTTGATGATGCCGGTGCTGGGAGGTGTCGAGGCATCCCTAGAGGATGTTGATGGGTGAGTCGACATGGTCGAGAGGTTCGTCGATCGGGATGTCGACTCGTGGTTTTCCACAGACGGTGCAAAACTGTTAAGGCCAAAAATGACCGAGACCGTTGTCAGGATGACGTGGGCTCTTCGTGATGAGTCGGAGCCTCGTCAGTAGGTGGGGTGGGACCCTAAGTTGGAAGAACCTGGGTCAAGCGATTGATGTAGTTGATGTTGCGATGCTCGATCGACCTTCAGGAAGCTGATGCATCGATCGTTCGAGGCTGGGAAGCTCGGTAACGACCTTTGACGTTGGATGGCGACTCGTCGATATACACCACAGAGACACATTAGGAGGGTCGGATCTGGGTTTCGACCCGAATCCCCTCTGATGCTTAAGCTAGTACTAGAACTTAAGGATGAGAGGGAGCTTGGAGCAGCTGAGATCGATCCACGGAGGCTTGTCTCAGGTCTGACGTCACAAGCTCGGTGATGTAAGAAATATCAGCTGAGAAAGTAGAGTTCTATGTTATAGATCTTGTAACTTAAGATGGGGGCCCCTTTACCTTTGTCCTTTCGTCTATTTAGGTTGTTCCCCTTTGATTGTATGTAACCATCCTTCATTGATTTGGGCACAATCTTCTTCAGGATTCGAGATAACGGCTGCTCATTTACTCGGCCACATTAACCTCCCCTGAATATCAGCGGGAGCCTAACGGTCGAATGGACCGTTCGCTTGACTCGGCAATACCTTACTCTGAACGACGGATATCAGGTTGTTGGCGCCATTTGGGTTGGGTATGCGGATGTTTCACCCGGATCCATACCCGTGCACTAATAGTTGGGATACATAGTCTTGCACCGCTCATGCACTCATCTTCGATTCAAACAATTTGATCGAAGTTTCGAACTTTGCAGATCGAACCCATTTTCCATACAATCTTGAGTTGACTCAACAAATCGTGTGGAGAAACATGTTTTGAACACCAGTATGTTCAAGCTACCCCTCATAGAGGCGAGTGACATATATCATGCATTTATTTTGTTGGACCCAGAGCTTAAGGAAATCATTGTCCTTAAGCCTATGCTCAGAAGGTCATTTTTAATGTCAGTGAGAACATAATTTAGTCTATCAATTAGAATTTGAGTTGATGTTCCATTAACCAACCATTTGGACCAGTTAACTTATACTCTTAGGGTATTATACTTTTGATTCCATCGGTAAACATAGAACTATCCTTGTTTAGCATATATTAAATTTTAAATATAGATAGAATGGATTTTATCTAACTATATCCTCCCACTATTTTTGCGATCATTTTTAGCCATAATAATGAACGATTTAATTAAATTAAATTAAATAGGAAAGAGATCCAACCATCCTGAGTCTTACAAACTTGAGTGTGCTCAACAAATTGCTTGACTCTGCGACCGGTAGATGACCCTTCATCAATCATATCATATATGATTCCCTTATTGGTTTTACCCCTAGCCACTTATGATAATGAGTGTGCTCATCCAAATCACAATGACCAGTCTAGTCGAACCCTTGTTTTCGTGTCTAGCCTAACTTACGCTGGCGATCGGTGTATGGGCACGATGCGACGGTTTGGGTTAAGTCTAGACTACATCTCATGTAATAAGAATTTGGTTTCCATAAAGTATCTATAACATAGCTTGAGTATGCTCAACAACTATAACAAAGAACCTATAGTTGCCAACCTCTAAAACAAGGAGGGTTACGGCTAATCTTGAAGAAGATTTTTAATGTAATCGACCAGATGTAATCTACGGTGTCACATAATCATAATTTGCTTCCTTGCGGTCCAGCGGAACATGGCCAGAGATTTGGCTAGGCCAGGATCACTATCCCAAGTCGAGCTAGGGTGATCCACAATACTAGTCAAAAAATACTAGACCAGATCATGGTTCATTGAGGGAAAACTTATTATTCGTATGTGTGCCATCGACTAGAATTGACTTCATTAAAACTAGTTAATCCTATCAACTAGTTGAATTCTAAAATTCGAAATTATTAGGATTGGTTAATAAATTTTATTGGTGTCCTTATCAACTATAAGGATTATTATGGTGCTATCCTAATCATGTATTAGGAATTTAAAATTCAAGGTGCAATCATTTAAGTCATAGCCTTCTGTTCAAAATTATTATTAGAACAATTAAAATAATAATTATGGAGAGGGCTACCCTAAATAGGAATTTAATTTGTTGCAACAATTTTTAAACCGTAGCATGTCCAAAAAATTATCTTATTATTTTCTGAAAGTTTTTAATAGCTATCCTAATAGTCTTTCTTGAATTATCACATAATCAATAAGAACAAATATATCATTAAAATACAACAACTAAACAATTTAGCGTGATAACAAAGCAATTAAAAATTATCTCATAAAATTTTCTTGCTAAACATGCAACCTAAAATTTATCGCATAAGTTTAAGTTACATAAAAAAATATCACATAATTTTAAAGATTTAATTTTAATAAAAAATAAATCTAAATTTTTTTAAAAAAATCATAAATAAAATCATTGTTCCTGAAAAACGACAATTAAATAGTTTAAATAAAAGTTCCATCCATAGAGAAATATGGTGTATCACATACATTTTATAATTGCAAAATAAACATAGATCATGTAGACTGGCTCTGATACCAATGAAAAGTTTTGCGGGTCTTTAGGGCAATAAATTCGATGTCCGGCCTAAGTCCGATGGACGAAGACATCAAATCAGCAGTGGAAAAGTATCACTTAAAACAGTTCTAAGTCTAAGCCCTAAAGATTTAACCCTATCCAAGATCTCTACTATCCCGGAGTTGGGTCCGACCAATCCCTAAGGATAGATCTAATTAACAGTTGCAATTATAAACACATGAATATTTAAACTACATACCTTTCACTTCGTTTCCGCAGAATACAGAGCGTCGCTTTCAGCAACGTTTCTTTGGCCCTCGCGCCGCATCTCCCGAGCCAAACTGCATCCTGAGCCGCACCTTGTTTCCGAACAGCATCGCGTCCAGAGGCGAGCAATACCCTAGTCACTGAGCTAACCACGCGCCGAAGAAGATTTCACCTTGAGTGAATCCTTCGTCAAGACTTTGGATCCGATCCGAGCTCCTTCATAGCTTTGCTAGAGCCCGAACAGGAGCAAGGAAGAATTTAGGGAGAAAAAGAATAATTAATTTAAGCTCATATCCGGGCTTGCTCACGTTTAATGGAGCTACTCATCTCTGGAGTTCGGGACGAGTTTCACGGAGGGTAGTAGGCCCTTATTTATATAGGCGGCTGGCCCCTTCCCTTCACTCCATATCTGATGTGGGACTAAACGTTTTGGAGAAAAATTAATTAAAGTTTGCCTTTCACAAAGACCGAACTATAGCAAAATTTTCCTCCCTCACCGTTGATCTTCGCAAGTGATACAACTTATCAAATCGAAGAGGGTTGAATGGTGAATGCGTAGACTCTATTCCGAGTCTGTTTGACCCCTCAAACGAGCATCCAAAGTTGGCCAAAAACAAGTTTTTTCGCAAAAACGAGCCCCCAGAAAAACAGCCAAAATCCCTTGCTGCTGGGGCCCACGATTGGGCCCCATCAGCCTGCCACCTGCGGGCTGGGTGCCCGCCCGCATGGGTGAGCTGGGCACCCGCCCGCAAGTGGGCTGGGTGCCCGCCTGCATGGGTGAGCTGGGCACCCGCCCGCAAGCGGGCTGGGTGCCCGCTCGCATGGGTGTCCCGCCCACAAGCGGGCTGGGTGCCTGCATTCCAGGCGGGTCATGCACCCGTCTAGCGAGCGCCCGACCCGTAATGCCCAATATTGAGCAATTTTCACTGCTTTGGCTTTTGGAGTCCGATTTTGACACGGTTTGAACCTGCGTTTAGACAAGGACGATCCCATCATCCAGGTAATCCATTCTACACGTTTATTATATTAAATATGCACGTAAACATTTTACGACACGTTTAATTCTTTTTGCATCATATGCAAAATTCCCACATCTATTATTCAAAAAATCATTTGCATCAAATACAAATGAACTGAGGGCATACATCCCCAAATAAACTTCACCCTAACAAATCCTTTCACCAATTCGATGAACTCCAAATCCCCTTTTGGTTTCCATAGATGGATCATTTTCGATTCCAACATAGGCATTGTAATATTCCTCCCAAGAAGCTTAATAATGGCTGCCTTACGACATTTGAGTCGAAACCGTTCTTTGAAGGCATCCGACAAAGATACGCTCTCCCATTCTCCCACGGATTGCACCTTAATGTCATCGTCAGACACATCAATGTTGTCGAGACCCATCACCTGCACATTTTGCCCCACACAAGCATTTTGGAAAGTCAATTTGGGAGCAGCAGCTGAGAACGTTCCGGCGAGATTTGCCTGAAATTGTTCCATGTCGAAGAGATCCATCTCCTCCGCAGCAGCATCGTCGTCGAAATCTTTAATGCCCTGTTTCACAGCTTGATCTTTTTCGTACTCCTCTTCAGATTATCATCCTCCTCCTCGGTGATCTCTCTGGTCGTTCCCATCGCCGTCGCCTGTTTCCATTTTCTCTCTGTAACCCTTGTTTTTTTGGGTTCTTCGGTTGGGAATTTTTTATTTAAAAAACTTCCATAAAGGTATAGAAAAATGCGTAAAACTAATATATAATTAAAAAAAATTTATATGACCATTTGTTTTGAATAAATTTTATAAAAGGAAAAATATTATGTTTTAGATTAAAGGGAGTATTTTGGTGTATGCACATATACCAGTAATAGCGATAATCAGATCTCTTGAAAAGTAACAAGATTGGTGATTTTTTTAATCTATAAAGCATAAATATCAAATTTTAAATCTCTTGAAATAAAGACAATCAATTTAAAAAATCAATTTGAGAAAATATAACAGTTAATGAATGGAATTGTATTTGACAAAAACCTAAATTAATAGTATTGGTCACCAACAATAGTCAACATTTAAGTTGAGATTAAGTGAAAGCATGGAATATAATATTGTTATTGTTATGAATCATCATCTTGGGGAGAAACCCCCAGCTCTTTATTTATATCATATAGAGGGGCGTATACAGATAAGGTACAACAGGTACAATCTTATCTATAAGATAAGCCGTGATCCCAACCGACTAACTTACTCGGTATTATCCCTTTACAATATTCCCCCTTATCCAGCCATTGGTGTGGACTCTGCTCATGAATACTTCAAGATTCTGAGTGTAGTGGGAGTCTCACATGGGATGGATACTTCAGGATCCTGAGTTGGTGAGGTTTGCCTCGTTAAAACCTTTTCATATGGAAAATCCTGTAGGAGAAACCATAGTTAAGGAAAAAGAGTACAAATGCTCTCTAAGTCCCCCTGATTTGTACAAGCGACTCTGCTCATGAACACTTCGGGATTCTGAGCGTTACAAAGGGGTGGATACTTCAGGATCCAGAGTTGATGTGATTTATCTCGTTAAAACCTTTGGCTATAGAAAACCCTGTGAAAAAAACCATAGCTAAGGGAAAAGAGTACAAATTCCCTCAACTCCCCCTGATCTGTAAAATCCCATAGGCTTTCAGATCTCTTAGGCTTATCTCATCACTCCTATTTACAACATTTCGAAGGTATACACAGATTAGAAATATTATCACCATTAAGAAGCTGTTGAATCCAGAAACTCTGGAGAGTTGTGCTAAGTTTCGTCGCCTCTGATGTGGTCTTCAGACTATATGGCCAGCTCCACAATACCAGCCTCTATCTCAATTGTCACTGGGATGTAATGTACCACCAGGCGCCCTCAAATACACCGTTAGTGTGTTTTTGGAATGGTGAGCATCTCGGAATGATAGGATGATGTTGCCTTCATAATTTGCTTTGCAGATCTGCAGTAGATGGCCATCCCACTGTGGGTACCAAGTCTGTGATTTCTCAGTATAGGGATCAGACCTGTAACATGCATTTGCATAAACATGGAGGATGATAGCATATAATGTAAAGTTCGAGGACAAACTTTAGTTTAAGGAGGGTAGGATGTCATGGCCTGTTTAGCCCTATACGGCGACTGATACGGTAGTCCCATATACACGAGTAGAGGGAATATAATGAGTTGATAAGAGGTGACATGGCGTGTATGTGCCTGGTGGCAGTTATAAGTTCGTGAAGAGTGTTGGGGCATTTTGGTCATTTGGCCATATGGGTGGAAGTGTGTGTAGAGTGAAGGTGGGTGTGTAAAGTAGTGTCATACTTGTAAATTGTGAAGGAGTGGGTTAGTGTAAAAAGGGATAGGTTTAGTGGCACACCCGTAAATTTTTAGAAAGGCTAGGGGCAAAACGGTCTTTTTGATTAAAACTGCTGTGCGTACATACTAATGTTGTATGTGCATAAAGTAATGGCAAACTTGTAAATACTTGGAACTTGAGGGGTAATCTTGGAAGGGAATTAGAGTCATTTTAGCATGTTCATGCTTATCCTAGAGTAGGTTCTAGAGATAGATATGTTTAGGGATTTCTAAACTCTTCTTTAAACTTCTCTTTCTTTTTCTTTTTCAATCCTACCTCCCTCTTCCCCCTTCTAAACATGGCCGAAAATCCTCCCCCCCCTCTTTCCCCCTTCATCCAAGCTCAAAACCCCTAATTTTACTTCCAAAAAATTCAATAAAACCCTAGTTCTTTAAGGAGGAAGAAAGGTGGAAGGAAGAGAAAGGAAAGAGAAGAGGAAAGGGGATTTCTTCAGGTAGGATTCTAACTTTGGTTAGGGGGTTTTATTTAGAGATTATGAGAGTATTAGGATGTTAATTAGACTGCGCATATTCTTGAATTTATGTATTATGTGTGCAACATTGTTGAGTATTGGACTTCTCCCTACTTGGTGTTAATGATGAGCAAACATAAATACTTGAGACTAATCCCCTATTTGCAGTTAATCCATTGCCTAAGCATATCATGAAGATAAATTAGCAATGGATGACACTCAAAGATCATTGAAAGCAAAGGAAGTGGATTGGATGATCAAAGATGGTGATTGAAGCTCCTAGAAGACTTCAAGCTCATACGTTGGATAGAAGAGATAGTTTTTCAAGCGTAATCTTCTTGTTTCTCTTCCAGTATGTAGCTTAGAAGTAGAACTATGTTGGAGCACACACATCTTCTTTTCCGTCTTAGGAAATCATTAGATCAACTTTCCTTAGACTCCAATTCATTTCTATCAAGAATGTGCATGTCATGATCTTAACAGTCGACTGCTGAACGATTTACAGTCGCCTGTCTCAAAACAGTCGACTGTGTTTTGGTCTACGGTCGCTTGTTATGCACATACTTAATCAGTCAATTTTTGGGCTTCCTAGCTTTAACTCTATCAGGCGACTGCTATGCATTTCACAGGCGCATGTCCTAGTGACAGTCGCATGTCTATCTTCAGCCCAAACCTATTTCTCAATTTGATCAGGCCAGTCAACTAATATTGTATATACAGTCGACTGTCCAAATGGCATAATCGACTGTCAATGCTTCAACAGTCGTCTGTCCTTGAGCCTCTATGAAGACTCAACTCTCTGAAAAATGTCAGGATTTGTGACAATCGTCTGTAGAAGGAATTACAGTCGCCTGTTGGATTTACAGTCGACTGTCTTCTCTTCATCAGTCGCATGTCCTGTATTTCCAGACTTTTCTAGGACCTTCTTGACTTAGCCTCATTTCGGCCAGTCGCATGTATAAGGATTTACAGCCGCCTGTTGGTTTAACAGTCAACTGTCTACTCTTTACCAGTCGACTGTCCATATGGTAAGTTACCGTTATGAATTCTCACCTACCATCTGTCACATTGCAGCAGTCGACTGTGAGTTGTTCAACAGTGGACTGTCGCGGGCGCAGATTTTATCCGTTGAGTTTTTCTTCACAGATTTCAAAGGGGTTTTTTGGGGATTCTATTTGAAGGGTTTGAGTAAACTATAAAAGAAGCCTCTACTGTTCCATTGAGAGGTTGACTCATATGATTATCTTTTGCTCAAACATTCTAGCTTTCATTCTTCAAGATCAAAGCTCTCAAATTCCAAAAGCCCTAGAATTCCTATCTTTCATCTCGTGCTCACCAACCTAGAACAAAAGAGAAATCTTCCAGGCATTTGGTGCAGTCAAGAGAAAGGGCTTTTCTCTCTTCCAAGAGAGTCAGTCAACACACAACACACTTCTCCTTCAAGTTCTACTTCAAGGCATAGGTGATTGTAAGTGTTGTTTAATTTCATATTTCATAACTTCCGTTATTTGATTTACTCTTGGGCTGTGATAGTGTTTTGCTTGATCCTAAGTTGTGGGAGTGAAGGACGTCGAGTGTATTTCGATTTCACTTGTAGGGTTGCTACAACTGGGGTTTTAAGGTAACCTCAAGTTAGGGTTCTAACTTGAGTATCCGGTGGTATTCAAGTGGAAAGGACGTAGGATTACCGGAAACAAGTCGGGAAGTGACTTGGGTAATCCGAACCCTTGAAACATCCTTATGTTTGCATTGTTTCATTTTGGGGTTTACTTTTATTCCGCATTAATTGTTGATTAGGAATTTAATTTGGTATAACTATCTTTTTAAATTGCATAAACACTATTCAACCCCCCTTCTACTGTTTTTCACATAGCCATGGTCCTTACAATTGGTATCAGAGCTTCGGTTTAAAGCTATGGCATCCAACAACAACAATGTTTCTCCACCGACTTCGTACAACAATCATGATCGTGATGGAGCGGCCACAGTATTTGAAGGACAATCAACGGTGCGTCCTCCATGTTTCATTGGCATGAACTTCGGCTATTGGAAATGCTGGATGGAGACGTTCCTAAGGAGTGCTTCCCTTTGGAGAACCCTCCACAAGGAATATGTCGAGCCCACCGAAGAGGATTTCGACAAATGGACGCCCTCCGAGAAGTCCGTCGAAGTCAACAACGCAAAGGCAATGAACGCTCTTCATTGTGCGTTGGACCCGGATGAGTTCAACAAGATATGCACATGTAAGAGTGCATATCAAATTTGGAACCATCTCGTCGTTACCCATGAGGGAACGAATAAGGTAAAACTCTCTAAATTATATATTGACGTGCAAAATTTCGATATGTTTCACATGTAGGAAAATGAAAGCATAGAACGATGTACGGACGTTTTGCCGACATCACCAATGAACTGGAAACGCTTGGGCAAACCTACACCCAGCCATAGAAGGTGAGAAAGATCATAATGGGATGACCTCCAAATGGAAACGAAGAGCTATTGTCATTGAGGAGGTCAACGATATGAAGAATTACATTGTCATGAATCTCATCGACACTCTTATGTCATACGAAGTAAGACGGAAGAACCGATTGAAGATTCGAGCTATGATGAACCCTTCGGAGGCCAAGAAGAAAGCTTTAGCATTCAAGGCTAATTCTTCATCCTCCGATAGTGAAGAATCAGAAAATGAGATGGACTTGGAGGAGATGGCTCAAATGTCGAAGAAGTTCCAACGCTTCTTTCGTAAAGGTAAATTTCCCTCTAAGAATAGATTTGAGTCTACTAATAATACTTTCTCTCTTTGCTTTAAGTGTAATAAGCCAGGGCACATCAAGAAGGATTGCCCAATGCTCCGAAACATATAGAAGTGGAAGGATCCGAAGTGCCACAAGTCCGACAAGAATAAGAAAGATAAGATGAAAGGACTAGTCGGTACATTCGATGACTCAAGTGGAGACTCATCAAGTGATTCCGATGATGAGAAGTGTGAAAGTGCCCACATGTGCTTCATGGGTCGGAAAGATTCACTCTCCGAGGAAAGTGATTCGACAACTATGAAACCGAGGTAACTATGGATGAATTGCGTATTTCTAATGAAGAACTATTTGCTACGTATCAATCTTTAATGTTTATATATACTAGTTTAAAGAAAGTGGATGTTAGCAAGCCATCCATTCCATACATTAACAACAATGACAACATTGTTGATACACTAACTCTTGAGAAAATAAACTTGGCTTCTCAAAATGTCACTTTGAGAAATGAGGTGAATACCCTCAAATCTCAACTAGATCAAACATATCCTAAGGATAATAGTGATTTAACTTCACGAAACACACAAATGGGTTTAGAGAATGATTCTCTTAAAACCCAAGTGCACGAGCTCAAAGCACGGGTGTCCACCTTGGATACCAACATTTCTTCTCTTAAGGAGAAATATGAGTTCATGTCCTCTCGTATTATGAGATTTAATTAGGGTAAAGGACAATTGGACGATTTGCTAGCAAACCAATATCCGACCACACATCGTGTTGGTCTTGGTTTTGTGGAAGCGAATGCATCCAATGCTCGCACCTCCTATAGTGGTATCACTATAGACTTTGTGAGGCCATCCTCCGGTGCATCCACAAGTGGTGTCAAAGACAATATAGATAGCAAACCTACCAAGAAAGTCACCACTTCACAATCTCTTTCTTTTGGTAAGAAACCCATTATGGGTGGAAACCAAAAGAGAGGTCATGCTTACATGTACACCAACCTTCATCCACGTAGGAAATCTCCTACTTCATAAGTGGATACTCATGACACTTTCTATGCTCCACATCCACAGACACGTGCAAGTTCACACATCAGAAATACTCATGTACGTGCTCCTACACACTCATATGCTCATGCACATCATTCCTATATGTATGCTCACCCTCCACATGTCATGCATGCTCCATATGGTTCATACAACTTGCATGTTCCTAAGCATGCATACAACCCACTTATGTCTAATGCATATCCTCCTCCTCATTTTTATGCTAGAACTCATGTTCCCAGGATACACACACCTCATAGAAATCAATCTATTGTGCATGCAACTAGAAAAATGACTCCCAAAACATACACTATTTGGGGTCCTAAGAACACTAGCTTAAATGATAGGAATGCCTATGTTGATTCCTATTTTCATGATATTATTAATAGTGGTAATTATGTTGGGAAGCGGAAGTCCACTTGGACTTGGCTTCCAAAGGGCTAAACCCCTTGGACCCAACAAAAATTGGGTACCATAAGCTTATGGTATATCATATAAGTACCTAAGAAGAAGAAAGAGAATAATAAACGTCATATTGGCTCTAAAAAGAAAGGATGGATACTCGACAGTGGTTGCTCCAAACACATGACGGGAGATCCCTCACTACTCTCCGAAGTGATTAGCATCAAGGATGGTGCAACGTTCACTTTTGGTGGTAATCAAAAGGGAACCATCATTGGAGTAGGTAAAGTCGGTAATCCTTCCAAACCACTCATTACTAATGTTTATTTAGTTAGTGGTTTATGTCATAACCTTATCTCCATTAGTCAACTTTGTGACAAAGGTTACAAGGTTAACTTTGGAGAGGGTTTGTATTGATGTTGATTCAACTGTTTTATTTACCGGTATTAGGCGTAAGAATATTTATTATTTTAGTTTGCCAAAAACAGTAGAACATTGCTTTGTTGCTAATAGAAATGAATAACTATTATGGCATCGCCGTTTTGGTCATGTTCATTTCAAGCACTTATATGAGTTAGCTAAGCATGATCTTTGTCAAAGGTTTTCCAAAAACTGCTTTTAGTAAGAAAAACTTTTGTGATTCATGTCAAAGAGGTAAACTTAGTAAATCATCTTTTAAGCTTAAAGAATGCATAACTTCTAAGAGGCCCCTAGAATTACTTCATCTAGATTTGTTTGGACCAACTAGAACCGCTTCTTTAGGTAATGCTCATTATGGATTAGTTGTCGTTGACGACTTCTCTAGATTTACTTGGGTCTCATTTTTAACTAATAAGAATGAAGCCTTTGAAGAGTTTACCATATTTGCAAAGAAGATTCAAAATTTCTTAGGATCCAACATTATCACTATTCGTAGTGATCATGGAGGAGAATTTGAGAATGAGTCTTTTACAAAGTTTTGTGATGACACCGGGATATCTCACAATTTTTCTTTTCCTCGTGCACCACCATAAAATGGTGTTGTAGATAGAATGAATAGGACTCTTATTAAGTGTGCTCGCACCATGCTTCATGATAGTCATCTTGGACTACAATTTTGGGTAGAGGCGGTGCACACGACATGTTATGTGCTCAATAGGATCCTAGTGAGACCCCAAACGAACAAAACGTGTTTTGAGTTATTTTATGACAAAAAGCCACAAGTTCAATATTTTCGAGTTTTTGGTTGAAAATGCTTTATCAAGAACACCTTTGGTAACTTAGATAAATTTGAGCCAAGATCCGATGAATGTATTTTTGTTGGATATTCCACACATAGCAAAGCCTACTGGATATACAACAAAACTTCTTGAACGATCGAGGAATCACTACACGTATCATTCTATGAAGATTTTGATTTTCCTTATGTTATTGATGATAGTGTAGATGCTATATGTGATTCTCTTAGTAATTTCAAGATTAATGATTCTATTCTAGAGACTAACACTACTAATGAGATTGTTGAAGATGTTCCAAGTGATGCAGGGATTCCCAAAGCTTACCCAACCGTTCGCAACCACCCTCATGACCAAATTATTGGAGATATTGGTGTGGGTGTTCGAACGAGGTCTAGAATTGAAGAATTCTCTCATTGCGCATTCGTCTCTATCGTTGAGCCAAAGAACATCCAAGAAGCATGTGAAGATAGCTCTTGGATAGTGGCAGTGGAAGAAGAACGCATGCAATTCAAGAGAAATGAAGTTTGGGAGCTCGTTCCTTTTCCAAGTGGTCACCAAGTGATTAGGACCAAGTGGATCTTCAAGAACAAGACCGATGAGAACGAGGTCATCACAAGGAACAAAGCAAGGTTAGTAGCGCAAAGCTGCCGGCAAGAAGAAGGTATCGACTTCGAAGAATCTTTTGCCCCTGTAGCTAGATTAGAAGATATTAGATTGCTTTTATCTTTTGCATCTTATAAGAATTTCAAATTGTTTCAAATGGATGTGCATTTTTAAATGGTATTGTTAATGAAGAAGTTTATGTCTCTCAACCACCCGGTTTCATATATGAAAAATTTTCAAACCATGTTTTCAAACTTAAGAAAGTGTTAATTGGGTTAAGACAAGCTCCTAGAGCTTGGTATGATCGACTCAAAACCTTTCTTTTGGATTTAGGTTTTAAAATGTGTGAAGTTGATTCAACACTTTTTATTAAGAATTATGAAAGTGACATCCTTTTAATTCAAGTTTATGTAGACGATATTATATTTGGTTCTACTAACTTTAATCTTTGTCAAGAATTTTCTAAGTCCATGAAGGATGAATTCGAGATGAGCCATATGGGTGAGCTCAACTATTTCCTTGGACTGCAAATTCGGCAAATGAAGGATATGACTTTCATACATCAAACCAAGTACATAGGGGAGCTTATCAAGCGATTTGGGATGGAATCGTCTTCAAGCAAACGGACTCCCATGAGTATGACGACCCATCTATACAAGGATGAGAACGGAAAAGATGTAGACGTTCGTCTACATCGAGGTATGATCGGTAGCTTACTCTATTTAACTGCTAGTAGACCCGATATTATGTTTTCCGTATGCCTTTGTGCTAGATATCAAGCTAAACCTAAGGAGTCACACTTGATTGCGGTCAAATGAATTTTTCGTTACCTCAATCATTCACTAGATTATGGGTTACTTTAACCTAAATCTAGCACTTATGAGTTGATCTCATATAGTGATGCCGACTTTGCCGGATGCAAATCCGATCGGAAGAGTACTAGTGGCACTTGCCATTTTCTAGGAAATTCCATGTTTCTTTGTTCTCCAAGAAACAGAACTCGGTATCATTGTCCACGACTGAAGCAGAATATATTGCCGCGGGTCTTGCATGTGCACAAGTTCTTTGGATGAGACACACTCTTACGGACTATGGTGTCAATTGTGATACTTATCCTATCATGGTTGATAACCAAAGTACTATATGTCTTTTCAAGAATCCGATACATCAACCCCGTACCAAACACATAGATGTGAGACACCATTTTATCAATGATCATGTAGTTAAGAAGGACATCATCTTAGAGTACATTGAAACCCAAAACAAATCGCCGACATCTTTACTAAACCCCTTAAAGAAGATTCTTTTGTGAGGTTGCGTGGAGAATTAGGGATTATGGGTGAATCTGAAATTTAGGAATTCAACCTTCATGTTATATCATATTTGGGCTCATATCATCATGGCACTTCTTTTCTTTTGATAGAATATATGTTTCTCATATATTTGTGTTAAGAGAGGTTATTGAGATTTTGTTGATTTCGTTAGTTTTTGGATTGTGTTAAGAGATTTGTGTGTTAAACGATTATATCTTGATATTGATTTCTTGATGAGATTTATGTTAGAGTATAGGTCCTAGGGTGAGTTGTATCTATCCTCTGGATTTTAACCTCACTGTGCATTTTTGGACCAGGACAGACGACTGTGTTTCCTTCGACAGTCAACTGCCCTACTCTATTTTTCTCATACATCAGACTGTATCTTTCGCACAGTCGACTGATAACGACTTTACAGTCGACTGTCTGATCAACAGGAGACTGCAGTTTGGTCATCAGGCTCCTGTCCATATCTTCAGTGGTCTCTGTTTTTATATCATCAAATCTTTGATTCTCAATCAGTCGACTGATGCGTAATATACAGGCGACTGTTTTTCTGACAGGCGACTGTGTTTTTTCCAACAGTCGACTGTCTGTCAACCTAAGCCCATTTTTTATCCTTTGAACCAGTCGACTGACGATAGTTCATCAGTCGACTGTCAACTGTTGTGGCGATTCATTTATTTGATCTGAGCCGTTGATTTTTTGATCCAATGGCCTAGATTCTTTTGGCCCCTCGTTACATCTACGAGTGCCATCGATTCGATCTCACGTTTTCTCTCTCATCCGACTGAAAATTCCTTCGTCTTCCCCTTTCGAAATCCACAGTCGATCACTCCTTCATCGATTTCGAGCCAAGTCGAAGCCTCTTTCCTTCGATTGTTTGCTCAATTGACTCTCGTCCGTTGATCGTCTAGTCTTAGATATCATCTTCTTTCGTTTATCGACTCTTGCTTATCCTAGCTTCTATCATTTGTACTTCGTGGAACCTGTCAGTCCTCCGACGTCAGATGAGTACATGGATATCTCGGTTGGAGACCCAATTCCCTCAGCAAATGTCGCT
>JAULAV010004647.1:0-16142 GCA_030789695.1 Scilla litardierei | reverse complement strand
GACTAAACGGCCGATCCAAAAACCACATTTAGCAATTCATGCAGAAATATTGTGCTCATCAACATTTTCATCATACATTTTCATCACAGGCATCACAGGCATTTAATATTCGCAGAGATGGATAAATAATTTAAACACTTAATAATTATTGGACCACTGGGCAACGTCATACACCGTTAGGTTACTAACGGCAGAGCGGTCGCAGGATCTTCCTAATTATTAAGTTTTAAATACAATGCACAACCACGCATATAATATCCAACAGAATATACCAGAGATGCAAAACATGTAAATATGATTTTTGCAGAAAAAAATCATCACAATGCAAAGGTTGTAAATTGAATGGGTTTAATCAATTAAATTGATTAAGAGCCCAAAATTAACATTTTCTTTGTCAGAGGGAAAAATCTCCCTCGTCGTCCCAAAAAGTCCCCCAACAAATCCCCAAAACGCCCTTGTCTACCCGATATTTGCCCCCGTAATTTACCGTGATTTTTCATGAATATTTTGCCTTTGAATCCCCATTTTAAAATAATTTTTAGGCTAATAGGTTGCCTTTTGAGGCGCATTCATAGCCCTATTGCCTCCCCCCAATTTTTTTTTGATGAAAATCTGTGGGCCTGAAGCCCACAGATCTGCTGTGGGCTTCAGGCCCACAGATCTGTTTTTTTTAATAAAGAAAATCTGTGGGCCTGAAGCCCACAGATCTGCTATGGGCTTCAGGCCCACAGATCTGTGTTTTTTGTGAAAGAGTTCTGTGGGCCTGAAGCCCACAGATCTGATGTGGGCTTCAGGCCCACAGAACTGTTTTTTTTTGTCTTCTCGTGCGGGTTATGGTTACGGCGGGGGGGGGGGGGGGGGGGGGGGGGGGCGCCGCCGCCGCCCCGCAGAGAGGGGGGGGGGGGGGCGGCCAGGGGGGGCCGCCGCCCCCCGCTGCGGGGGGGACGGCGGGGGCCGTCGCCCCCCGCAGAGGGGGGCGTGGCCAGGGGGCCGCCGCCGCCCGCTGCGGGGGGGGGGGGGGGGGGGGGGGGGGACGGCGGGGGCCGTCGCCCCCCGCAGAGGGGGGCGTGGCCAGGGGGGCCGCCGCCCCCTGCTGCGGGGGGGGGGGGGGGGGGACGGCAGTGGCCGCCCCCCTGCAGGGGAGGGCGGCGGCAGAGGCCGCCGCCGCCCCCCCTGCAGGGGGGGTGCGGCGGCTGCCGCCCCCCCTATGGGGGGGTGGGCGGCGTGGCCGGGGGTGGGGGGGGGCCGGCGGCGAGGCCGCCGGCGGGGTTTGATCTAGGGTTTGACAAAATCCAAAAAACCCTAGAAAAAATTTGATTTTTGGGAAGAAAAATCCGTCGTTTTCAAGGCGACGATGAATCCCCATGACGATCTTGTGAGATCTAGGGGAGGGGTAATCATACGTATGATTTAAAAACTTTGTTTTTAGAGTTTTTACCTCTATATCCGTCCTCCGGATATAGCGACGGTTGCTCGAAGCCCTACGCGGATGACGACCCTTGATGGAGGAAGCCTTGCACCGCGCTCGTGGATCTACCATCTCGCCTTCGCCTTCGCCTTCGCAACGAACGGAAAAATTTGTGGAAAAAAAATTTTAGAGACTCGTGCTGATAACGTGTTATGAATTAATTACTGAGGGGAGAGCCCTCAAGTCTATATTTATAGCCAAAGGGGAGAATACAAGTGGGTATGGGCCCAACCACTTGGGTTGGCCCAATAACTCACCAACCCAGTAAATACCCATTCACAACACCGCCAACGATCTTGTCACGACCCGCTTCCCTAAAATGGAGGCGAGACGTGAAAAGGTCCGCACGAGAGTGGAGCTGCGAAGCCCCAAACCCGATAAGCGTCCACAATACATAAACAGGTCCCTGTAACCACAACAGAATAACAATAATAACACGAGGCGAGACTGAAATAAAATTCCACAACTCACAAATTGTCCAACATCAACAAAAGTCCAACATCCAGAAAAGCCACCAGGCTAAAAGAAAAGAGTCTAAAGGCCCAGAACAAGGCCAACAAGAGCAATGACAACAACAAAGTATAGGTGCTACGCACCGATAACAAAACAACTGTCTAAACAAAAGTAAAGCACAACGAAGACACTAGGACTGGTCCCCAGTGTCCACGTACTCCCCGTCAAACACAAGCTCGGGCTCCGCGTCAGCAAACACCTCGTCCTCAACAAGGTACTCGGGCTCAGGATCTAACATGTGTCACCCAAAAGAGTAAAGGGGCACATGTCAGCAAGTCTAAAAAGACTTGGGCAAGGAAACTGGAAGTGAGGCATCTAGCAACCTAGCAGTTTAGTATGCATGACATGGCAGTTATAACATGAGTGCACAATTAAAACATGGCAAGACAATTTGTACAAGAGAACAATCATCGGGACAAGACAAGAGTAGCCAAGCTACTATCAATTCAATACATTCACATTTTGTAGGTGTTTACGCCATTCGCTGAATGGCATAGCATTTCAGACCGATCGGCACTAAACACTACTCAATACCCACACGATATGGAGCCTGGGGTCCCCGCACATTGAGCTCAGCTAGTGAGCCTGAGGTTGCCCCGCACATTGAGCTCGCATTCTTATTTCACAATTCAATACATCGAGCGTTGGGGTTTCCAACTCATTATGCTCGCTTCTGGTCACGAGCCAGGAACACAAGTATGGCGTAGGGAACACCTAGCCGGAACACGCAATTCGGGCATTGGCTATCAACCAACACATGGCCCGCTTCTGGAACACGAGCCAGGAACACAACATTGTAGCGAAGCTACGCAATCACAGCAATACCTAAAGAATGCGAGGTCATGACAATTTATTTACGTACAGTTAATTAAATTAAACGTGACAGGCGAAATGCAATGACATGAACATATTCGCGTACCGTTAATTGAAAGTAAACATGACATGGAAATTGTGCAACATGCTAAAAGTCGGAACTAGCTTCGTTGTCAAGCTAGTTCCCCAATTTGCGCCTAGGCGAGTATCATTTCGTCGCCTAGCCTCTTTTACGCCTACAACAAGCAAATGGCCTAAAACATGGCCTAAACCCTAAGTGGCAAGTTTCACTTGCCTAGCACCGGGGATTGACGATCACTTCGTCACACGGATGCTATCTACGGGGAAAATCGCTGTTTTGGGGGAAACAAACACCAAACACATGAAATTAATTAGGGTTTCCATAAAATTATAAATAGGTTAAGAAAACAACGGTAGATCGATTTCTTACCGAGAGGAGACGGAAGAAACACTCCGGGGAACCCTAGGATCAGATCTGGAAAAGATTGGAGGAGTTTGGGGAAACTAGGGTTTTGGGGGATTTGGGGGTTTTGATGGGTTTTGATGGAGGTTTTAGGGAAGATGAGAGGTGGATGGAGTGAATGGTTGGATTGGATGATGATTCTAGGGCTTGGAATGAAGAAATGGAGCTTGGAGGAAGATGGGGGCTGAAGGGGGAAGTTTTTAGGGTTTTGGGTCGTGTTGGAGAAGAAGAAGTCGTTTGGGTTGGGTATAAATAGGTTGGGCTGGCGGCTGCCCAGAAATTAGGGTTTTAACACTGGTTAGTCGGTCCAAGAGCAACCACTGACCGACTAGTTTGGCAACTAGTCGGTCGATCGACCAACGCAGACCGACTAAGAGTAAACAGTAACTGATACAAAAATAATTTGATGAGTTAGTCGGTTCAAGAAGCATTGCTGACCGACTAGTTTACAACCTAGTCGGTCAACCAACGTTCTTAGACCGACTAACGATAAACAGTAACTCCTGAGAAATTTAGAAAGCTAACTAGTCGGTCCAAGAAGGATTGCCGACCGACTGGATCGTCATCTAGTCGGTCGGTGGCCCTTCTTACACCGGCTAATGAGCACAGAAAAGTACCGATACGGAGCGCGGGGCCCCGGGATCGATTCCTAAGACTCCTAGGCTTGATCTAACAGTTAGATACGACCGTTATGAAGTCCGTCACGAGTGACGCACTTCGAAATCGACGATCCTAAGGAAGAAACGAGAAAATACGACGATTCGATCGAAAATGAAATCTATGGAGACGAAAACCACACAAGAGGAGAAAATCCACCAAAACATATATTATATTATATTAAATCCAGATACATGAAAAGCAGTCGTTACATCCTCCCCAACTTAAGAAAAATTCCGTCCTCGGAATTTCCAAAAACTCACGAGTCCGGAAACAAAAGTGGGAAACGCTCTCGCATCTCATCCTCATTCTCCCAAGTAGACTCTCCAGGTGAACCGTGTCGCTACATCACCCTCACAAGATTGACAATCTTGTTCCGAAGCGATTTCTGACGCCTGTCCAGAATCTGCACTGGATGCTGGTCATACGTCATATCGGGGCGAACGGTAATCTCCGAAAAATCCACCGCATGAGACGGATCGCTAATGTATCGACGAAGCTGCGACACATGGAAAACATTGTGAACTCCTTCCAAAGATGGCGGCAAGGCCAAGCGATAAGCTACCTTGCCAACCCTCTCCAAAACGTCAAACGGTCCAATGTATCGCGGGCTCAACTTTCCACGCTTCCCGAAACGAATCACACCACGATTCGGGGAAATCTTCAAGAACACATGGTCGCCCGGCTGAAACTCCAAAGGACGACGTTTAGCATCCGCCCAATGCTTAAAAAGGTCCTGAGCAATTCTCAACCTCTCCCGAATATCCCTGACGATATCCACGGCCTCCACGATCATCTCAGGTCCCAACAACTCCCGATCTCCAACGTCATCCCAACTCAATGGCGATCGACATTTCCTCCCATAAAGAGAGGCGAATGGCGCCATGCCAATACTTGCCTGGAAGCTGTTGTTGTAAGAGAACTCTACCAGATGTAGATGGTCCTCCCACGAACCCTTGAAATCCAACATGCACGCCCTCAGCATGTCTTCCAAAATCTGAATCGTCCTCTCGGACTGGCCATCCGTCTGCGGATGGTACGCCGTGCTGAAACTCAGACGCGTACCCAAGCTCCTCTGCAAACTCTGCCAGAACTGAGATATGAACCTCGTGTCTCTGTCAGACACGATACTCACAGGGACTCCATGAAGTCGCACAACCTCCTGCACGATTCACGTTACATCACTATCCAAACTAGGAAAAGGAAATAAAAACGGAGAGTAAAAGAATTTTACCTCCATATATCTCCTTGCTAGCGCCTCAGTGGACTGTCCCACTCAGAACGGAATAAAATGCGCAGATTTGGTCAATCGATCTACAATCACCCAAATCGCGTCATTCTGCTTCGGACTCCGAGGTAGTCCAGTCACGAAATCCATAGTGATGTGTTGCCATTTCCACTCCGGAATCGGAAGCGGTTGTAGCAACCCGGCCGAACGCTGATGCTCCGCCTTTACTTGCTGGCAAACCAAGCACTTGGCTACACTCCGAGCCACGCTTCTCTTCATACCATGCCACCAATAATTCAGACGAAGATCCCGGTACATCTTGGTGCCACCAGGATGCACAGAATACGGCGAACTGTGTGCCTCCACCATCAGCTCCTCTCTGATATCCCCAGCTGGCACACACAACCTGGCTCCGAACCTCAGCGAGCCATCCTCATGAATCAAAAAGTCAGTCCGCAGACCGGCTTCCACCATCTCCCGAATCCTTACCAACTTCGGATCCTCAGCCTGGCCAGCCTTAATCCGATCCACGATCGTCGACTGTACCTGCATGTACATCAACGACGAAGCCTCTCCAGGAAGAACAATCTCCACACCAGACTCGCAAAAATCCTGCTGCAATCTCCACTGCGAGGTCAAAATCATCACCGCCGGAAGCCTACTCAAAGCATCCGGAACCACATTCACCTTGCCAGGGTGAAACTGCAAATCAATCTCATAATCCGCCATAAGCTCCAACCATCGACGCTGTCGCATGTTGAGCTCCTTCTGAGTGAAAATATACTTCAAGCTTTTGTGATCGGTGAAAATCTTCACTTTCTCACTCAGCAAGAAGTGCCTCCAAATCTTAAGAGCAAACACAACGGCAGCCAACTCCAAATCATGCGTCGGATAATTCTTCTCATGAACCTTAAGCTGACGAGACGCATACGCCACAACATGCCCATGCTGATGCAACACACAACCGAGACCCTTGCCAGAAGCATCGCAAAAGATCTCAAATCCACCGCTGCGATCAGGCACGACGAGAATAGGGGCAGTCGTCAACCTCTCCTTCAGAACACCAAAAGCACTCTCACATTCACCCGACCAAACAAAAGCAACATCCTTCCGCGTCAACCTGGTCATCGGCTCAGCAATACGAGAAAAGTCCTTAATGAATCGCCGATAATAACCAGCAAGTCCGAGAAAACTCCGAATCTCAGACGCTGACGACGGAACAGGCCACTCCCTGATGGCCCGAATCTTCTCGGGATCCACTGAGATACCATCTCCTGTCACCACATGCCCGAGAAAAGCAACTCTATCCAGCCAAAACTCGCACTTCGAAAACTTAGCATACAACCGATGCTTCCTCAAAATCCCCAACACCGTCCTTAAGTGCGAGGCATGCTCTTCCTCCGACTTCGAATAGATCAGAATGTCGTCAATAAAGATAACGACAAACTTATCCAAAAAGTCGTAGAAAATCAGGTTCATCAGATTCATGAAAACTGCGGGCGCGTTAGTTACACCGAAAGGCATAACCACGAACTCATAGTGTCCATACTTCGTCCTGAACGCTGTCTTCGGAACATCTCCCTTCCTCACCTTCAACTGATGGTAACCACTTCTCAAATCCAATTTAGAAAACACCCTCGAACCTCCAAGCTGATCAAAAATATCATCGATGCGAGGCAACGGGTATTTATTCTTAATGGTCACCGCATTCAACTCCCGATAGTCCACGCACATGCGACGCGAACCATCCTTCTTCTTAACCAACAACACCGGTTCTCCCCACGGAGACACGCTAGGATTAATATAGCCCTTCAGTAAGAGCTCATCCAACTGCTTCCGCAACTCTTCCAACTCCGCAGGTGCCATACGATACGGCGCCTTCGAAATCGGCTGCGCACCTGGAATAAGATCGATAGAAAATTCCAGAGCTCGATCAGGCGGCAAACCAGACATCTCCTCGGGGAAGACGTCCCCAAAATCACGCACCACAGCTGGCCACTCCAGCTCCACCTGCATAGCCACAGCCTCCACCGGCCTGGCCCGAAATCTAACAGGACCAAGCGAACTGCTACCACGACTGAACTCAAACACTGGATGTCCGGGAATCTCGAACACCACCTTCTTCCTCCTGCAGTCAATCGTAGCATAGAAGCTCGCAAGCCAATCCATCCCAAGAACTGCATCATAGTTGATGATGTCGTGGACAATGAAATCAGCAAAAAGCTCATGTCCACAGACCACCAACGAGCAAGAATTGCAACCACGATGCACCGAGACCACACCATTCCCTGTAACGATATTCCAACTCTTGGGGAGAGGGGACGTCGACAAGGAATGCCTCCCCACGAAGCTCCGAGAAATAATGCACATCGATGCACCAGAGTCAAAGAGGACTCGTGCAGGAAATGTGCAAACCAAAACCACACCTAACAATCAATTAACAATCAACCCTAGTCTAGCAAACAACCACGTTCAAGCAAACAACACAATCTAACAATCAAACCAGCTAGGAAAGTAATAGCTAGAGTGAGGATTACCTGCGATAACCTCATCCACAGCCTCGCTCTCCGCGGCGGTCATCAGAAAAGCCTGCCTCCTCGGCGGAACAGCCTGCCGAAAAGCCTGCCTCTGCGGAACAAGAGCTGCTCCACGACCAGCAGGAACAGGCGCTCGCTGCTGCAACGGCTGTGCTGCAACAGGCGCCCTCCGCAGCGGATCCACATGCCGACAATCCTTCGCGACATGAGAAGCATCACCGCAAACCAGACACTGGCCCAGAAACTTCCGGCACTGATCCTTGACGTGGCCAGGCTTGCCGCAGAAATGGCAAAACTTCGGAATAGACCCTCCCGGCCTCTTAAACAGAGCGGACTGATTAGGCCTGAATCCAGGTCTAACCACAGCTCTCGCCTGCTCCACAGGCCTCTTCCCAGCACCAACGACAGACCCCTTCCTCTGGTTCACGAGCAGCTCCTGCCTCTTAGCTGCTACCAGAACCTTCCGATATGACTCCCGGTCAGAGGAGGTCACAAAGCTCTGGAGCTCCGAAGCAAGCCCCTGCAGGAACCTCTGAGCCCTCTCCTCTGCGTCCTGCACCATCTTTGGTGCAAACCGACTCAGCCTCATGAACTCTTGGTGATACAAGTCCACCGACGAGTTCCCCTGCTTCAGATCGATAAAACGCTGCAGCATCTCCTCCTTGGCAGCCTTCGGGAAGAACTCACCCTCAAATCTGGCTTTGAAGGTAGCCCAAGCTATCGGCTCCACCAACAACTTCTCTTCCGCATCCCACCAATTCCTGGCGTTATCCTTGAGCTGCCTCTTCGCCAAATCAACCCATCCAGCCGGGGTGATCTTGGCCATCTTCAGATTGTCCTCGACGTTTCGAATCCACTCATCGGCAGCCAGAGGACCCTCAGAACCATCAAAATACGCGGGACCCAGCTCCCGAAATTGCTTCGCTCCTGGCTCAGAGCGAGGGGCATCCGGAAGAGCCCGGGCAGCTCGAGCAAGCGGAGCATTCTGGACTTGCAGAAGCACGCCCTGCTGCACTTGCATCATCTGCAACATCATCCGCATCATCTCACCGTTGGTGGGTTCCCGCTCAGGCTCCTCATCATGAGGGAGCGCACCACTACCCCCACCACGGGTGAAACGTCTTCCTGCCATCTAATGACACAGAAAACGAATCAGATTAGACTCATAGCTTATGACTCGGACGTCGAACTTAGTTTATTGGACATTCTAACATTATTATCGCTATTCCAAAGATCGCAGTTACAGAAGGACCTGCATGGGCCACCACTAAAACCTGTCACGACCCGCTTCCCTAAAATGGAGGCGAGACGTGAAAAGGTCCGCACGAGAGTGGAGCTGCGAAGCCCCAAACCCGATAAGCGTCCACAATACATAAACAGGTCCCTGTAACCACAACAGAATAACAATAATAACACGAGGCGAGACTGAAATAAAATTCCACAACTCACAAATTGTCCAACATCAACAAAAGTCCAACATCCAGAAAAGCCACCAGGCTAAAAGAAAAGAGTCTAAAGGCCCAGAACAAGGCCAACAAGAGCAATGACAACAACAAAGTATAGGTGCTACGCACCGATAACAAAACAACTGTCTAAACAAAAGTAAAGCACAACGAAGACACTAGGACTGGTCCCCAGTGTCCACGTACTCCCCGTCAAACACAAGCTCGGGCTCGGCGTCAGCAAACACCTCGTCCTCAACAAGGTACTCGGGCTCAGGATCTAACATGTGTCACCCAAAAGAGTAAAGGGGCACATGTCAGCAAGTCTAAAAAGACTTGGGCAAGGAAACTGGAAGTGAGGCATCTAGCAACCTAGCAGTTTAGTATGCATGACATGGCAGTTATAACATGAGTGCACAATTAAAACATGGCAAGACAATTTGTACAAGAGAACAATCATCGGGACAAGACAAGAGTAGCCAAGCTACTATCAATTCAATACATTCACATTTTGTAGGTGTTTACGCCATTCGCTGAATGGCATAGCATTTCAGACCGATCGGCACTAAACACTACTCAATACCCACACGATATGGAGCCTGGGGTCCCCGCACATTGAGCTCAGCTAGTGAGCCTGAGGTTGCCCCGCACATTGAGCTCGCATTCTTAGTTCACAATTCAATACATCGAGCGTTGGGGTGTCCAACTCATTATGCTCGCTTCTGGTCACGAGCCAGGAACACAAGTATGGCGTAGGGAACACCTAGCCGGAACACGCAATTCGGGCATTGGCTATCAACCAACACATGGCCCGCTTCTGGAACACGAGCCAGGAACACAACATTGTAGCGAAGCTACGCAATCACAGCAATACCTAAAGAATGCGAGGCATGACAATTTATTTGCGTACAGTTAATTAAATTAAACGTGACAGGCGAAATGCAATGACATGAACATATTCGCGTACCGTTAATTGAAAGTAAACATGACATGGAAATTGTGCAACATGCTAAAAGTCGGAACTAGCTTCGTTGTCAAGCTAGTTCCCCAATTTGCGCCTAGGCGAGTATCATTTCGTCGCCTAGCCTCTTTTACGCCTACAACAAGCAAATGGCCTAAAACATGGCCTAAACCCTAAGTGGCAAGTTTCACTTGCCTAGCACCGGGGATTGACGATCACTTCGTCACACGGATGCTATCTACGGGGAAAATCACTGTTTTGGGGGAAACAAACACCAAACACATGAAATTAATTAGGGTTTCCATAAAATTATAAATAGGTTAAGAAAACAACGGTAGATTGATTTCTTACCGAGAGGAGACGGAAGAAACACTCCGGGGAACCCTAGGATCAGATCTGGAAAAGATTGGAGGAGTTTGGGGAAACTAGGGATTTGGGGGATTTGGGGGTTTTGATGGGTTTTGATGGAGGTTTTAGGGAAGATGAGAGGTGGATGGAGTGAATGGTTGGATTGGATGATGATTCTAGGGCGTGGAATGAAGAAATGGAGCTTGGAGGAAGATGGGGGCTGAAGGGTGAAGTTTTTAGGGTTTTGGGTCGTGTTGGAGAAGAAGAAGTCGTTTGGGTTGGGTATAAATAGGTTGGGCTGGCGGCTGCCCAGAAATTAGGGGTTTAATACTGGTTAGTCAGTCCAAGAGCAACCACTGACCGACTAGTTTGGCAACTAGTCGGTCGGTCGACCAACACAGACCGACTAAGAGTAAACAGTAACTGATACAAAAATAATTTGATGAGTTAGTCGGTTCAAGAAGCATTGCTGACCGACTAGTTTGCAACCTAGTCGGTCAACCAACGTTCTTAGACCGACTAACGATAAATAGTAACTCCTGAGAAATTTAGAAAGCTAACTAGTCGGTCCAAGAAGGATTGCCGACCGACTGGATCGTCATCTAGTCGGTCGGTGGCCCTTCTTACACCGGCTAATGAGCACAGAAAAGTACCGATACGGAGCGCGGGGCCCCGGGATCGATTCCTAAGACTCCTAGGCTTGATCTAACAGTTAGATTCGACCGTTATGAAGTCCGTCACGAGTGACGCACTTCGAAATCGACGATCCTATGGAAGAAACGAGAAAATACGACGATTCGATCGAAAATGAAATCTATGGAGACGAAAACCACACAAGAGGAGAAATCCACCAAAACATATATTATATTATATTAAATCCAGATACATGAAAAGCAGTCGTTACAGATCTTGACGCATCAAAATTGACAATTATTATGTTATTAAGCATGTAAACTATAGATACTATGCATTTTCTTTGGTACGTAGAGTAACATTTGACAATAGATGAAAAGGTAAAGTTGCTTCTTAACCTATCGGTATACCCGACCACGGTTCGGCTCGAACCGTGGAATCGAACCGATTTGGAACCTAACCGAACCGGAACCAGCCGGCCGGTTCCAAGAACCGGAGCCGGAACCGGAACCGGCGGTTCGGAACCGGAACCGGCGGTTCGGAACCGGAACCGGCGGTTCGGAACCGGAACCGGCGGTTCGGAACCGGAACCGGCGGTTCGGAACCGGAACCGGCGGTTCGGAACCGGAACCGAACTGCGATCGGGACTACCTATCAGGGAGTTGACTATCTTTCTCTCTAACCATATAGATTCTTAAGTTGTTACTTTACAAAAAAGAACTTTGAATGTACATCAATAAGGGAAAAAAAATCCAAAGCCGGCACTTAACGTGAAAGCAGCCAAAGGACAGAATAAAGGCCGGCGATCAGCAAGCGAGAGCCAAGAATAATGATTTTCAACACAAACTCACCTCAAATAAAAGTGAAGAGAAAGTGGAGATGTGATTGTAAATAGAACTTCATTGCCACCGTTGAATCCTTAGGCCGGCATTCGAGGGAAGATTCATATTATTGCCCACGAGCACACCAAGACATTTTCTGAGTCCACTAAGCCTTCTTAGCCCATTATTGTAATCAAGCATCGACCCAGTCAACACACACCTGTCATTTGCCCGTTGAGCTTCCGTAGTTTGGGGAGGTAACTGGTAATGGCTCATAATTGGCGGGAGGTGTGGGCGATGGTTACCCCTATTGATGAGGGAGGATCGTGACACCATAATTGGTGACCGTTAGCTCTCTCAACGTCACTGAAAAGACTCCGAAGTAGATAAATACCAAAGGAACAATCCGGGGGGGGCAAAGGTATGAAAGTGCTAATACTCTGAAACTTCATTTTTCCTCATTTATATTTCTTCCTCCAAATATCTCGCGGTGACTGACTCGAGGCTAACCTCCGTGGGCCGATCTCGACAGCCCCGAGCCTCACCTTAAGTTCTTGTTTTTACTTAAGCAACGAAGGGGATTTGGGTCGAAACCCAGATCCAATCCCCCTGACGTTCATTTGTGGTGCAGGAGACCCAGGCACGACCCAGCTGAAGGGTCGAACAACAGCTCCAGTCATCAACTGCTCGAGCATCATCCTAACTAAATGGTCAAACGACTGTCATATTCAGCTATGTGGTCGAGCGAGCTTGTGCACCACTTCATCGTCCCTACCACCATCGACCCTGGTTCTACTAACCAAGAATCTCATTTAACTAGCTGAAGAGGCTCCACCTCGACAGAGAAGTCCACGTCAGCCTAGATACCATTATCGCCAATTTTGGTCTTAAAAGTTGGCGCTGTCTGTGGGAAACACCGGTCAACATCCCGAAGCAACCCAAGCCCAATGTCGACTGGACCCAATTACAACGGATCACTCCTCGATCTAGTTAAGGCAACGTTGAATGAGGGTGTTTCGAATGCGAATCAAGAAGACCAATGAGCCTCATCCAATGGTCGATTGGTCACTCAGGAACAATTCAACAAGTTCGCTGAGAAGATTGAAAGCAGCCTGACAGTATTAGCTGCCGCTGTTCAACGGGACATAGAGCGCTCACAACTAGGAGGATGGCGAGCTACCCAAGGAAACCAGGAGCCTAATGAGCAAGGACTCGAACAACAGGAGAACTTGTAGCCGAATACCATTCCTCCATCTCAGCAGAATAGAGAAACCGGGAACAACTGCCTCACTTTTGGACATAATGGAGGTTTAGAGCCCTCCAATAATGAGCGAACCACCCGTAGTGACTTGGATCAGGAGAGAGATAACCTCATCCAGAGTCGCCGCCCACCAATTCTTGCAGCTAACACGAAGAGAAAGGAGAGGGAAACAAGCCCCAACCATTCTTCAAGCCCCACTCACTAGCGGTAGGAGGAAAGACGTGCTCCACTTGATCTTCCAGCCAATCAGAGTACTCCTCTGAAGGATAACATCATGTTTACCCCCACCTGCTCCCCAAGTTCAAGATCCTAGCCTTGTAGATGTATGACGGCACTGGAGACCCATGGGAGCACGTTCGCAGATATCAAAAATGTGATGGAGCTTCACGGGGCCGATGAGCCATAACTTTGCAGAGCCTTCCAAATCACGTGTACAAAGGCGACAGACGGTTGGTTTAATAGATTGTCCAATAACAGCATCGGTCATTCGATGATTTGTCTGACCTTTTTGCAGGCAATTTGTTGCAGAGAGACGCCCGAAGCGCAAATAGTCTCATCTCTTCACTTTGAAGCAAGGGGAGAGAGAGAGAGAGAGAGAGAGAGAGAGAGAGAGAGAGAGAGAGAGAGAGAGAGAGAGAGAGAGAGAGAGTGTGTGTGTGTGTGTGTCAATTCATGACTTCATCAAGCAGTTCAATGATGAAAGGCTAGATGTTGAGGATGTTTCAGACTCTACTATGATCGGAGCTCTCCCCCAAGCAGTCAGAAATAAGCACATGTTGAGGTCCTTGCACGAATTCCTGCAAAACAATCTCATGGAGCTATTCAGTATGACAGATCGTTTCATGACCTTGGAGGAAGCATTCACCACCATAAAGAACGACACCCCTAAGCATCGATCAGAAGCAAAGCGAGATACATGACCCCGAGTGAACCCCCGACAAGAACCTCGAGATCGGCGGCAAAGAGATAAGAGTCCCCGGAACAAGGAGCATCCTGCCAAAGATGCTTACGTCAAGACAAATGTTCCTAAGACAGAAGTCCTAGCATATGCCCAACGAGAAGGACTCATTAATGAGTCTGTCAAGAAGAACATGTATGAAAAAGGGATGACCTCAAATTCTGCAGGTACTATAATCACGGGCATGACACCGATGATTGCTGGACCCTCAAGAAGGAGATTAACACACTGGTCAAACGTGGTAATCCAAAAAAGCAATGTGACGACCAGCCGAATAAGGAGAGGACTCTGAAACAAAAAGGAAAAGGGTAAATGATCGGGTCGCCAGTCACAAAGGTGGTTGATTGAAAAGCTTCTGAACATGGATCAAATAAGAGACAGGCTGAAACAGCTCCGAGCAGAATAAAAAAATGCTTGTATGCTTTCATTGTTATCTAAATGTTGAAGCTCTTTTAAATTAATAAAGTTTGGTTTTCTTTACATACGTTTCTTCAACATGACATGAGAGTTATCTCATCTAATATTCGATTAATCCTCAATAAGTGTACTTCTTACGAGGATCCGATCCCTAGGGGAAGTCTAGATGGATTAAGCTCATTTCATTTCATATTGTATAAAAGGAAACTACACTCGATCATCAACCATAAGCCGAAGGACCAACCCCTCGCAACTAAATGATCCTACTTCATCGTCGGTCATAAGATGAATGGACCATGTCCCTTGCTACCAAAAGACTACTCGGTCGTAAGCCGTAAGCTGATGGGCACCCCCTCTCGACTGAACAATTCTACTTCGTCGTTGGTCGTAAGATAAAGGGACCATGTCTCTTGCTACCAAACGACTCTAATCAGTCGTCAGCCATAAGCAGGGGGGCCACCCCCTCGCAACTGAATGATTCTATTTCGTTGTCGGCCGTAAGACAAAGGGACCATGTCCCTCGCTACCGAACTCGATCGTCAACCGTAAGCTGAGGGACAACCCCCTCACAACTGAACGATCTAATTCAGTCGTCAGCTGTAAGCCGAGGGGCCATCCACTCCAACTAAACGATCCTACTACGTCGTCGGCCGTAAGACGAAATGACCATGTCCATTGCTACCGAACGACTCAACTCGGTCGTCAGCCGAAAGCCGAGGGGCACACCCTCGCGACAGAACGATCCTAATTCATCGTTGGCCGTAAGACGAAGGGACCATGTCCCTCGCTACCGAATGAATCAACTCGGTCGTCAGTCATAATCTGAGGGGCACCCCTCGCGACTGAACGATCTTACTTCATCGTCGGCAATAAGACGAAGGGACCCTGTCCCTCGCTACCGAACGACTACTCGGTCGTCAACCGTAAGCCAAGGGGCACCCCCTTGCGACAGAACGATCCTACTTCGTCGTCGGCTGTAAGATGAAGGGACCATGTCCCTTACTACTAAACGACTCTACTCGGTCGTCAGCCGTAAGCCGAGGGGCCACCCCCTCGCAACTGAATGATCCTACTTCGTCGTCGGCCGTAAGACGAAGGGACCATGTCCCTTGCTACCGAACGACTCTACTCGGTCGTCAGCCGTAAGCCGAGGGGCCACCCCCTCGCAACTAAATGATCCTACTCGAACGTCTGCCGTAAGCCGAGGGGCCATCCTCTCGCAACTGAACGATCCTACTACGTCGTTGGCCATAAGACAAAGGGACCATGTCCATTGCTATCAAACGACTCAACTCGATCGTCATCCGTAAGCCGAGGGGCACCCCCTCGCGACTGAACGATCCTACTTCATTGTTGGCCATAAGACGAATGGACCATGTCCCTTGCTACCAAACGACTCTACTCGGTCGTCAGCCGTAAGCCGAGGGGCCACCACCTCGCAACTGAATGATCCTATTTCGTCATCGGTCGTAAGACGAATGGACCATGTCTCTCGCTACCGAATGACTCTACTCAGTCGTCAGCCGTAAGCCGAGGGGACACCCCTCGTAACTGAATGATCCTGTTCGGTCATAAGCCTTAAGCCGAGGGGCCATTCTCTC
>JAULAV010004646.1:0-25000 GCA_030789695.1 Scilla litardierei | reverse complement strand
TTTGGGTGTAATTGTAGTTTCTTCCGCCCTCAGACATTGTGCTTGTCACTAGATTAAGTATTGATTGGCACTCTCTTTAATTCTTGTTACTACTATCATAAATTGTGTAAACCGTTAGCTACACTCTTTCCATGCTCATGTATATCTTTGCCATGCTCACTGCACTTTACTCTGTACACTACACCTTGTCATGTTCACCTCACTTTACACTTTGCTATGCTCACTTCACCATACTATGCTTATATGCCTTTATCCTGTTAGTAGACAATGTTATTACCCTGCTAAATTCCTTTAATTATTTAAATGAGATTGATACTTGGGAACCTACATGAGTAACCCTCACTGACGGGCATTGTATTTGTGTTTTAATGCAATGTTCGTCAGGTTCTGAGGGCATTTTGCAGATCCTAGTTCCAGCGTAGCGGGATCCACTAGAGTCAGGACTCTTCCAGGAAGATACTCTTAGGCTGCATCACCTTGTAATTTCCATTGTATCAGCTTTGTGCATGCCTTGTTGTAAGGGTCATAAGGCCTCTCTTCATTTCATTCATTGTTGGAATCCATTTTTGAGATGATTAAGATTGTAATAATATTATTGATATCTGTGTAGTTTTTTTAGTATGCTTGCAAAGACCTGTGAGTTATCTATAAACGCTTATTGTGTTAAAATCAAGGAGGAAAAAAGAACAAAAGTACCTTCTCCTTGATTTCACATGCAGATCCGATCGCGTCCTCGCTCTCAAGTTTACTGGGAAGCGGGCGTGACAGGTTTTAGTGGTGGCCCATGCTGGTCCTGCTCGTGCAAAATACTCTTAAAACCTACATAGATAATATTACGATCTTGACCCTGAAGAACACCTTTCCTTGAATTCTCTATCATAGTCTCGTTCATTAGAAATCCTAGAACTAGAGCCCCAATCTTTTGTCGATCCAATGAGTCCTCTCTTGATCATGAAGCCATCTTCATTCCTATGTCGACGACCTTAAATCCCGCATTGTTGATTCATTAACCCATTTTCTTGTCATATTCACCTTTCGATTTTCCTTGTTATCAATTCACAAGTTTCCCACCAAAATGACAACGTCATCATTATCCTTTTGAATCCTCCCCATCATTGCATATCTTGAAACTCATTCGAATCATGCGGTCATTACACCTCCACTTAGTTTAATTAAATTCCGAGGACGAATTTTTATAAGGTGCGTAGGATGTGATAGCCCGTATCCATCACTACCGTATTTTGGTATAAATACTTTCAAACAGTTTCAAATAATAAGTTTATATGATTCCTAAACTAATTAAGTCTTAAGATACTATTATTTTATACCTTTTTATATTTACTAATTACTTTTAGTTAATCACTTTAACTAATCTAGAGTATGATATGATATGATTAAGACTTAGTATGTTATGCATGTCATTAATTTTTATTATTACGAAGTTGATATGATTAAGATAATTATATCAGGTTAGCTATTATAAAATCAAAAAATCAATTTATTAAATTCAAATTCAAAGTTTAAATTTCATTTCAAATGTTAAAAACTTTCAAATAACTTCCTATTAAAACCTATAGGTAATTAGGAAGTTTTCCTCTCACTCAATTCTCCCTAATCACTCCTTAATAATTGTTTTTAATTCAAACTTTCCTTAACTCTTAGCTATTAGTCTCCATAATAATTGTCTTTAATTCAACCTTCCTTTTCTTTCCCTAGCAATTAACATTCCCAAACATTCTCTAAGAAAACAAATTTAAACCCTTAAAATCCAGCTGCCTTTCTTTTCCTATCTCCTTCTTCCCCATCAAGCTCTGCCAGTGCCCTAACCCATGGCCTCCCTCTCCTCTCAGCCTCGACCACCTCATGCGCCACCTTCACCCGACGCCACCACCCCTCCGACTCACGGTGCCACCCTACCACCAACAACCGATGGCCGACCTCCCTGCTGCCATTTCTGACCACCCCCTGTCGCAGCTCAACTCAGACCACCCCTCGGAGCCCCCACCTCAGATCTGTGCATGCCACACAACTTCGGTGGTGACGTGCGTTTATATTTCATATATTCACGCACATCTTCTTTTGTATTTTTCCGTTATTTTCCGCCGTCTCGTATCCGTTTTCTCGGATTTTCTTGTTTTCTTTCACTTCTCCGTGTTTTTACGTGTTTGCAGGAGTTTGCCAGTGTAGGGGACGTTTAACGATGATATCATAAGTCCCCGAAGCAACATGAGGAGTCACGCATGATCCAAGGGGTCAAACGACAAAGATCTCCATCTTTCAGCCCCCCACCCGATCAGTTGGATACGCCAACCGATCGGGTGATGCACGCGTGCACTACCCAGACAGATGCTGAAGCGACGAGAGTGTCAACCGATCGGGTTGGAGGCCGGTTCAACCCGACTGTTCTCTCTGGAAAACTGGAGCTGAAATCCAACCGATCGGGTGATCTTCACCCGATCGGTTCATCTGTAGCCGTTTCCTCGAAGTGATGACACGGAGAGCTCACCCGACCGCCAACAGACCGTGCCAAAACGTCCGATGTCTCTGTCTTTTTGGGCAACAATTCCAACGGATCGGTTGATTTATCAACCGATCGGTTCACCCGATGAGCTCAAGATCCAAACGACGAGCAGCTTCCGCCAACCGACCGTGTCGCCTGACCGGGTGAAATTCTGAAGATTGCTGCCAAAGTTCGCAGCAGGTCACCCGATCGGGTGATTCTTCACCCGATCGGGTGATGTCGTTTTCTATATATATGACCCCTAGGTTTCTAGAAACGAGAGTAGTTATTTTTTTGCTGTTTTTCTCTCTTGTGACGGTTGTAATTTCTTTGTTATTTGTAAGTGTTCCGATCTTAACCAAACTTTGATATTATCTTAATTGCATTGCTATTACTTCATTCCAACCGTCTGATTATGTTTTTAACGGCCGATTTTCATTTAGATTACTTTTGGCAAATATGTGTGAGTAGTTCCCAAATCTGGGATTTTGGTGGAAACCCCTTCGTGGGTTCTTCCTGATGCGTCCATAGGACTAGGAAATCGATAGGGATTAGAAATCTATCGGTTACGCGGGGCGTTTCATTGTCATCGGCGGAAAAAAGACCGCCTTTGACTATTGGGCCGAGGGGGAATAAACTTGGCGGTTGACTCCCTAGCCATAGCTCACGCCCTTAGCGTAGACATCAAATCCTAGCGCGCGGGAGCGGCAGGATGAGATGTTGGGAGTTATCGTTGCAAGCTTAGTGCTCCCAGAGTCGATCAGTGTTAATGGACATGTGAATGCCCACTGACCGAACCCGGGAAGTCCGGCGTATCATCCTGGGCACCGACCGGAATATCTGGCCCATGGGATGCTGGTATCACTCTTAGAGGCAACGTCTCACCATTAGACCCAAATTCCGATCGTTATCCCATCCGTCGGCCGTATTGGTGAGAATCACATGATATGGTGGAAATCAAAGTCCCAGGTTTCCCTTTATATTGTTTATCCCTCGCATTCTATTTCCCCGACAACCCATCTACCGATTCGGGCTAGCTCACCCATAGGGTGAATCCGGTCCTTTCTGACACAAGCACAACCACGCCTCCCTGAGTTCGAGCCCCAAGCCACACTACAACACCGTGCGCTTGCAGTTATAAATATTAAAATCTCATTCCCCCAACAATATATTGCACACATCAAACACGCACAATGAGGGGACGTCAAGCTTTATGGCGCCGTTGCCAGGGAGGCAACGTGCTTTTTATTTTTGGATCTCATGAACCCTTGAGTCTAGCTCTCATCTCTATCTCGCGATAATTTTCGCATTCTTCTTTTTCGTTTTTATTTTCTTATTTTATCTGTTTCTTTCCCACTTTTCGCTTCACGGGTGTTTGTTGCTTTTCATGCGCAGGAGTTCAAGGAGTCTCGACGACTTGATTCATATTGATCTGGAGATAAACGCCACCCTAAGGCATCTTGCCACAGAGAAGAGAAGAAGAGAAGAGTCCAAAGCCATGGGGGAGAACACCCCACCTCACAAGTCCATGCTGGAGTACTCGATGCCTTCCCTCGAGTCCACCTCCTCCATCCGTCCTCCTGCTTTTACGACGCAGAGCTTCGAGCTCAAGTCGTCCTTGGTGGCGTGGATCCAGCAGGATCAATTCTCGGGGGGCACCCATGGAGAGCCCCATCGAACATTTGTACTCCTTCTTGGAGAAATGTGACACCTTCCGCATAAATGGTGTCACAACTGAGGCGATCCGTCTGAAGCTATTCTCCTCTCTGCGAGATAAGGCCAAGCTATGGCTTAGGGGGAAGGAACCAAATACGTTCAACACCTGGGAGAAGCTTTCAAATGCGTTCTTGACGAATTTTTTCCCCCGGGGAAGACCATGAAGCTGAGGAGTGAGATCTCCTCCTTCTCCCAAGCCAGCCACGAGTCCCTGCATGAAGCTTGGACAAGATTTAAGGAGATGCATGGAATATGCCCTCATCACGAGCTTCCCAAGTGGTAGATAATTAATCTGTTCTACAACGGACTGAGGGATGACTTGAAGTCTTCAATGGATGCCGCAGCTGGGGGGTCCTTCATGTCCAGAAGTGAAGAAGATGCCGGGAACATACTAGAAAATATGGCATCAAATAATGAGCGGCGGTGTGACGAGAGAGCCACACCTAGATCTGGGGGCATCCACAGGGTTGAGGACGTCGACAAATTATCCAGCAAGTTTGACTTGCTGTCGACCCAGATCTCCACGCTAATGGTAGGAGCCGGTGGTGCCGGTACACAACATATTGCGGCGGTGGAAGCAGAAGTCATGGGGGACTTCGAGGGTGGTGACATCTCACCATTGTTGGACCAAGTGAGCACACTATTCTACAATCCTACGGGAAATGTGCCGTACCCACCATGGACTAGCTCCAACCCGGCCTACTCTCCAAACAACCGGAACCACCCCAACCTTAGTTATCGGGGACCGTATCAGCAGCCGCCTCCTCAGCAACAACATCAGCTAATATATCAGCCGGCTAGGCCTTAGCAGCAGCAGTTTCAGCAGCAACATCCTCCATAATGGTATCAGCAATATGCTCCCAGGAATCAGCAGCCCATTCAGCAGCAACAGTGGCAACAATATGGCCAGCAGAGGGCCATCTCTCTGGTTGAGTCCCTCTTGACTCAATACATTACCAATCAGGAGAAGATCAATTTGAAGCTGGAGATGGGACAGAGGGCTCTCACTGACCAAGTAACCCTGCTGGGGTTACAAGTGGCGAACCTTCAAAGGTCACAAAATCTATTGCCGCTACAACCTGAAGTGAACCCGAGGGGAGCAAATCAGACTTTGGCACTCACGCACGAGAATGCGAATGTGTCCGCTATTGTATTGAGAAGCGGGACACAAATCCCCACAAGAGTGCCCCCCCAAGGAACCGGGAGTATCGTTGGTCGTGGAGCGACCAATTGAAAATTTGAATGACGCATGTGCTTCGTCGCCAAAGCCAACGACTCCGGAGGGAGTCCCTGAAGAGGAGAAGAAGAAGGACGAGGAAGGGAGCCTCAAAGTATTCAAGCCCGTTGTGCCTTTTCCACAACGGCTAGCCCAAGCCAAGATAGACGAAAAGTATGGCAAATTCTTTACCATGGTCAAGGATCTGAGCTTGCAAATCCCCTTCCTCGAAGCTATCGAGACGATTCCCTCCTACGCAAAATTTTTAAAGGATTTGGTGACAAGATGGTCCAGAAAGGAGAAGGTCGTATTGACGACGGAATGCAGCGCTCTCATTCAGAGAGCAAATCTGCCTAAGCTTAAAGACCCGGGGAGCTTCTCTATCCCTTGTGCGATCGGGGAGGTAAAGATCCATCGCGCGCTCGTCGATCTTGGAGCGAGCGTCAGTTTAATGCCCTTGTCGCTATATAAGAGGATATGGATGGGTGACTTGGAGCCCACTGGTATGACCTTACAGCTTGCAGACCGATCAGTCAAATATCTGGTGGGGGTTGTAGATGACGTCCCTGTCAACGTAAGTGAGGTGCATGTGCCAGTGGACTTCGTCGTTAAGGACATGCCTGAAGATACGCACTCCCCCATCATCCTTGGACGACCTTTCATGGCCACTGTCGACGTTTTAATAGATGTGAAGAATGGGAAGCTTTCCCTTAACGTCGGCAACGAAAAAGTCGAGTTTGACTTGGGGTTGTCAATGAAGCACCCTAATCCCTCAGATGATCCAAGATGCAATATGCTGGAGTTAGAAGAAGAGAGAGTTGTGGAAGCAAGCGCCTGGGAAATTCTTTCAAGAAATCCCCCTGATAGCTTGGGGGACTTAGAAGAACATGTCGGCCTGAAGAAATATGATGTTGCTGGGAAAGCGGATGCGGCACACACGGTCCCTCCCGGATTTCAAAAAGCTCCTCCGATGAGGAGGAAAGGGAAAGAGCCCATGGGGCTTACCGGAGATGAGATCCGGATCCTGAAATGAGTGGCGGTAGACGCCAATATAAGGGAGAAGCCCCTGGATCCCGTCAACAAAGGGAGGGTCATCGAGCAAGTTTTCTTGTCACCACCGACGACACCGAAGGCCACCAACTCTGAATCTGAAGCGATGCCAATCTTAGGGCATCACCCCCGTCCGCCTTGAATATCATCTACGGGCGTCGAGCAAACGACGTTAAACAAAAGCGCTTCATGGGAGGCAACCCATGATCTAAACTTTTATCTTCGTTTTTAGGATTATTATTATCTTTATTTTCTCTATTTTAATAATTAAATCCAGCCGCGGGATCATCCGTCGAGAAACTTAGGCCATTCGTAAATTTTTGCAGGAAATAAGGCCTCACCCGATCAGGTGACCACTCAACTGATCGGGTGAGACGTATCAGACAATGGCTGTATCTGCTCTCCATGCAAACCGGTCGGGTGAACCAATGAGAGACCGGGTGGCAGACCGTGTAAGCTGGGCCAAAGTCTCGGAAAATTTTGGGAATTGATCAACCGATCGGTTGATACAAAGCGTGGTCGGGTGACTGGCCGGGTGAGCTGTACTAAACTTTCGGGAAAATCTGTGGAGCGGCCAACCGATCGGGTGAGTTATCACCCGATCGGTTCACCTATAGCATCTTTTTAGTAAAAATTTCGACCTAATTGTCAACCGATCGGGTGAAAACTCACCCGATCGGTTCGACTTAAACCCTATAAATAACCCGCCCTCCACCCGTTCATTTCCCCCTTCACCCGACTTCGAATTTCTCTCGCCGTTTCGAATCCTCCGAGCTCCAACCGGCCTCCTCCTTTCCTCAACCGACCTCTATCCCTTCTCAATCGATCCCTCCACTCTCCATCTCCATCTCTCCATCGATCCCTCTCTCTTTCTCTTCGATTCAACCCCGCAAAAAACCCTAATTTCCGCCCAAACCCCCCCCCCCCCCCATTTTCGAAATTTGCTGAAAAGAAGCGCCGCGGCTTCACACTTCCCCCCATTGCATTGCGTTGGGACCTCTACGAGCAAGGATCTTCATCTTGATTGGGTAACTTTGCTCCTTAGCTTAATTTTACATTTTTCCCTAGAATTTCAATTTGCTCGATTGCTTGTGTGTGTGTGTGTGCATTCATCACATTTTTTCATTCACTCACGTGCACACACCCACATGGCCCGGGATCAAGATAAGGGTAAGGGTATCATGCGAGAGGAGGGGTCATCTCGTAAGAGACGCAAGACCACACGTCCACCACACTCACGCCCTCCTCCCACACAGCCTGCACAGCCCCAACCCCAACCCCAACCTGGCGTCCCAGTTGAGGACCCACTGATGGGCCCGCGTGGCTACCGCTTTAGGAACCGGGAGCATAAGGATTTTTATCATAGACTTGATGCTCGGGGGCATCTATCGACCAAATTCACCCACACCCAAATGCTTATCGATCTTGGCATATTCACCGAGGTCGAGACTCTCTTTGCCAATTTAGGTTGGTTAGCTTTCCTAAACGCCACCGTGGTATCCTACCCCTCCCTCACACTCGAATTTCTATCCACACTTGTCTATGAGTCGGGGTCGATCGTCATCTTTCACGTCCGTAATAGAACCATTCACACCCACCTAAATGAAATTAATAACATCTTTGGTTTCCCCATCCTTGGGGACGACGCTATCCGTCCCTACGGGTATCCCCCCGAATTTGACGTCGATCAGTTTTGGTTCTGCCTCACCATACACCCTGAATATCCCCGAGGGAAGGCCAAGGCCTCCTCCATCATTCACCCCATCTTCCGTCTGGCCCACCGAATCATTTCTTGCACGTTTTTCCCCAGGGATGAGTCCGGCACCGTGACCATCCCTGATCTTTTTATTTTGTGGGCCATGACCTTTCCATTCGTTCGAGGTGATGACGGGATTTCTTTTAGGGCCCCTACCGTTCCTGTCCATGCCGGTGCTTGGCTTGTCTCCAAGCTTCTTGAGATTAGCCGTGCCAGCAAGGGCAAGCTTTGTTGCGGGGGCCTTATCACGATCATAGCTATGGCTCCCCAGTTCAACATTGTCATCCCCCGAGATCTTCCTACTGCCGCAGGACCCTCACGTCTAGATCTAGATGTCCTGCGGCATATTCACATGATTAAGCCCCGCCACGATGGCCGCTTCACCTTCCATTACGGACACCCTCTGGCTCCCTATACCATTCTACCCAACCCCGCTCGTATGACTATGACTTTGGCAGCAGATTGGACATTTCCTCCTGATCCTCAGTTTATGGAGGGGATCCTCCTTCCATTCCTTCCCTAGGGCGCACCCAGACCACTTTCCCCTGCCGCCCACTTGGGCGAGCAAGACATCCCTGTGCACCGTGATGACCCTGGGGCTGGGCCTAGTAGTGCCGTCCCAGCTTCCCTTCCCACGACCATTGTCGCCACCTCTCCGATTCGTATGACCACCACCTCCACCTTTTGTCGAGCCGCTTCTACTCGCCTCCACCTCGAGGCTCAGTTAGCTTCATTGCGCACTGTCGCATCCTCTTCGACCTCCTCGGTCCCATCCTCTTCCATCTTCACTCACCTACGTTTCCTCGCACTTGAGAGGAACGTGTCCGCCATCATCCGCCTTCTCACACACGTCCACGGACCTCCTCCACCCACACCACCACCTTCACCCCCTCGACGATTTTCACCTCCCCCATCACATTCCTCACCTCCACCATCACCCCCTAGGCGACCATCCCCTCCTATCACCACTTCCATCACTACTTCCTCCCCACTACCTCATCTACTCCCACCGTTTCCATTCCCTCCACTTCACCTCCGCTCACGACCCCTTCCGTCACCCCATACGTGCGCCGCAAGAAATTGTAGGTGCGATCGCGATAACTTCCCTCACCATCCTCTTCTATCGTCGTACCCACCCCATCTGTTGCTGTATCCACCCCATTCACCACCGTTTCTACTCCATCTACCTCCATGTTGGTCTCCCTTTCACTCCCACTCACCATCACCACCACGACTCCACCCATTATTCACACATCCACACCCACCGATCCATCACCACGACCACTTTCTCCACTTCTTCGCACACCAGTCACTTCTCCCACCCACTCCCCCGCATCCCCCACATCTTCCACTGAGGAGGACGAGGATGTTTCCTCGTCTGCTTTTTGATTTCTCTTTGTTTTCAGACCTCCCCCTTGTATATCTCTGCATTTTCATGATCATATCATATCGCTTGCATTGTCATGTCTAGCTGGGGGGAAGTCAATTTTTTGTGTGCTGTCGTGTGATGTTTTCTGTGTGTGCTTGTTATATATGTTGTGTCATGTGATTTTCTATTTTTATTTTCCGTTTATATGTCGTGTGGTGTGATCTTTATCTTTACTTTTATTTTTATTTTCAGTTTCATATGTGTGTTTTTCTTGTTTTTCATGTCTTTTATGTCGGTGCGTATCCCCCCCCCCATTTTCATTGCTCTCCCGTATTTACTCTTATTGTATTGAGGGCAATGCAAGTTTCAGCTTGGGGGAGTCGCACTTCGTGCGTCATTTGTGTCGTTTTCCTCGTTTTTGAGTCGTTTTCATCGTGTTTTTCTTTTTCTTTTTCTTTTTCTGATCTCTTTTTCCTAGAGATGAACCCTATGATGAATTGCCACAAAAATCACACACGCCTAGCATGGCTTCGATGATCACATTCACTAACCCTAGGAAGCCGAGTCCTACTGCATTTCATGCTTCGTGGGTCCACTTGCTTTAATGTGAGTCGTGTATCATGACTAGCTAGTTGTGTGCTTCTACTCTGTGATTGTGTTTTATATACCAGTCCAGGAATGACCCCTAGATTATCATGCTTCGATTTGAATATGCGGTATTTGCCTCTCTTATTTGCTTCTGTATGCATGAATATAGATATATCGTATGCTTCACTTCGCATGTGTCGGGATTCCACAGTTAGGACTAGGATAGCCCATTTTAGCCTATGCTCTGATTAGCGAGATATTTCCCTTGCCCAAGTGTTTAGAACCCGATTTCTTTTTTATTTTACTTGGTGCAAACCCCCTCGTCGTGTACCGTTCCCCCACTTGGGAGAGTACACACTTGTATATACCCCAAAATCAAAAAAAAATCCACAAAAAAGAGAAAAGAAAAAGAAAAAAATACATATGTACAGCCAAAAATCCAAAAAATACATATATATATCCAAAACCCAAAAAAATGTGTGTGAATATTTCCCTACCTATCGAGAATAAAGGGAAGGCAAGAGTTTGCACCGAGTGTCCTACTCCACATCATCTCAACCCCCATCGCTTTCGAAAACACTTGGAATAGGGAATTTCTAGCTATTATCTTGGTGATAGTGTGGTGATGTCTGGGTCCCTAGCTATGGAGTGCCTGACACATGATGCGTTTCTATTCTCATACTCTTCTTATGCATGCTTGAGCTATATATTCGCTGCTATTTCTAAATCGAATCGATATTTGGGTCATTTCTTGGATTTGTGTATATGGAGCTTATAGCACAATGTAGATAGCGACACCGTCTGCTAGCACACGACCACACTCACTAGCGCTTCATCGCGTGGGCCCACGGCACTTGTCTGAACTTGTATTCCTTGGTTTAGTAATGTAATTTGACGTTTGCTTACTTGGTGTGTCGTTTTTGATTTTATTGGCCCTGACGTGCGATTTAGGATTTAGAGTTCTCTTTTTCTCTCTTTCCCTCTATTTTCTCCCTCCGAGCTCCTACTCTCACTCGTCTTCCTCGAGGACGAGGAAGGGTTCAGCTTGGGGGATTTTGACGTGCGTTTATATTTCATATATTCACGCATGTCTTCTTTTGTGTTTTTTAGTTATTTTCCGCCGTCTCGTATCTGTTTTCTCGGATTTTCTTGTTTTCTTTCACTTCTCCGTGTTTTTACGTGTTTGCAGGAGTTTGCCAGCGTAGGGGACGTTTAACGATGATATCATAAGTCCCCGAAGCAACATGAGGAGTCACGCATGATCCAAGGGGTCAAACGACAAAGATCTCCATCTTTCAGCCCCCCACCCGATCAGTTGGATACGCCAACCGATCGGGTGATGCACGCGTGCACTACCCAGACAGATGCTGAAGCGACGAGAGTGTCAACCGATCGGGTTGGAGGCCGGTTCAACCCGACTGTTCTCTCTGGAAAACTGGAGCTGAAATCCAACCGATCGGGTGATCTTCACCCGATCGGTTCATCTGTAGCCGTTTCCTCGAAGTGATGACACGGAGAGCTCACCCGACCGCCAACAGACCGTGCCAAAACGTCCGATGTCTCTGTCTTTTTGGGCAACAATTCCAACGGATCGGTTGATTTATCAACCGATCGGTTCACCCGATGAGCTCAAGATCCAAACGACGAGCAGCTTCCGCCAACCGACCGTGTCGCCTGACCGGGTGAAATTCTGAAGATTGCTGCCAAAGTTCGCAGCAGGTCACCCGATCGGGTGATTCTTCACCCGATCGGGTGATGTCGTTTTCTATATATATGACCCCTAGGTTTCTAGAAACGAGAGTAGTTATTTTTTTGCTGTTTTTCTCTCTTGTGACGGCTGTAATTTCTTTGTTATTTGTAAGTGTTCTGATCTTAACCAAAATTTTTTATTATCTTAATTGCATTGCTATTACTTCATTCCAACTGTCTGATTATGTTTTTAACGGCCGATTTTCATTTAGATTGCTTTTTGGCAAATATGTGTGAGTAGTTCCCAAATCTGGGATTTTGGTGGAAATCCCTTCGTGGGTTCTCCCTGATGCGTCCATAGGACTAGGAAATCGATAGGGTTTAGGAATCTATCAGTTACGTGGGGCATTTCATTGTCATCAGCGGGAAAAAGACCGCCTTTGACCGTTGGGCCGAGGGGAATAAACTTGGCGGTTGACTCCCTAGCCATAGCTCACGCCCTTAGCATAGACATCGAATCCTAGCGCGCGGGAGCGGCATGATGAGATGTTGGGAGTTATCATTGCGAGCTTAGTGCTCCTGGAGTCGGTAAGTATTAATGGACATGGGAATGCCCACTGACTGAACCCGGGAAGTCCGGCGTATTATCATGGGCACCGACTGGAATATCGGGCCCATGGGACGCTGGTATCACTCTTAGAGGCAACGTCTCACCATTAGACCCAAATTCCGATCGTTATCCCATCCGTCGGCCGTATTGGCGAGAATCACATGATAGAGTGGAAATTGAAGTCCCGGGTTTCCCTTTATATTGTTTATCCCTCGCATTCTATTTCCGTGACAACCCATCTACCTATTCGGGCTAGCTCACACATGGGGTGAATCCGGTCCTTCCTGACACAACCACAACCACGCCTCCCTGAGTTCGACCCCCAAGCCACACTACAACACCGTGCACTTGCGGTTATAAATATTTAAATCTCACGCCCCCAATAATATATTGCACACATCAAACATGCACAACGAGGGGACGTCAGGTGGCGACCTCCCCTCACCCTCTGACCGGTGACAGCCCCAGCCGAGCACAACCAACCCCTCGACCTCTTCTCCGGCGACCTCCGGCTAGACACCCAAATCCCTTCTCCACGGTGAGCCGTCTTTCCCTTTTTCCAACATTCCTGATTCACCTACCAAGTGTTCGACGAATTTCCCTAACCAAATCACGTTGACTCCTTGAGCTCCGGTGATCTTCCAACGATCCCGATTCCATTGCCGGTGCACCCTACACCCACCCTCCTCAGATTCAAGCAACATATGGTAGGTTCCCTAAGCTCATGAATTTACAAAATTAAACCCACAATAGCAATATTTTTTGTATATGACAACATATTATTCATTGTTGTATGAGCAAGTTCATATATTAACGAATTATTTTGTATTATTCACAGTGTTAGATAATACAATTTTGTTGTATTAGTATATTACTCACAGTTGCATATTAGTCATATTAGTTATATCTAATGTTTACTAATTACTAGAAAATGTTTATTTGTAATTTTACATCGTATTTCATAAAGGCACTTAATATATATTAATGCTTACTAATACCACTACCGGGTCATTTTGCAAAAAGGGGACGCCTACATTTTATGCCTTACTCTTTCTCTCCAATTTGTGAGCTACTGCTCCCAATTAGTTTTACATATGCAACCTGTACATTTGCTTAGCCATGTCTTGTTGTTTTAAGCATTTAGGACTAGGTGATTATACAAATAGTGCTGGCCATGATTACTTGATCAAATGTTATAAACATGATAACATCAAACTAATAGTAATTAACAACTGAGCTGTATTTAACATTTGTTCTAATTAATCTGTATGTCAACATAATATTTTAGTTAGTATGTTACTGTTTGTTTAACTAAACTTCACAGAGTTATGATTATATTAGTACCCAGTCATTTCATTACATTAATGATTACACATACTCAGATTAAATTAAGTAAAAGAGTTTACCTGTTTAGAAATGGATACATAATCCATTTAGTATTGAATTTTCTTTCTAGTGCATCATGTGTGCAGTATAGTCATGCTAAAAATTAACGTCAAGCTAGAATTAACTTAATCACAACATTATGCACATGACAATTAATTCTTTATGAGGATATGGACTTGTATAAGGGTACTGTACAGAGTTATATGCAATACCACTCTGTTATTATAACAGAGTTATTAATTAAATCCTAGCATTATGCACAGAGTTATTAACTTATATGAAACACATTGATAATGTCATTAATAGTACCTGGCCTTATGAACATATTAATATGTTAATATAATGTCTGAGACATTACTATGATAATGTTGTGGTTAGATTAGTTGTCACTTAAAGGAATGTAACAATATTACTTAACACTTGATGGTTTAAACATATTCACAGGGGCCATCTTCAAGTACACTTTTGGAGTAATTATATGTTTAAAATGAATGATTCATATTATTAATAGCTTGTTGTTAATGGTAATAGCTTAATGTTCATGTTAATCTCGCCTAAATGTTATAAAATGCTCCTTTTGGATATTGTACCATTATTTGTGCCACACCATCTTTGGTGTGGTCTGCTCCAAATGAAATGTGATATTGGGCCCTCGGGGCATATACGGACTATTAGGCACTCGTGGCATTTACAGAATATCGGGCCCTTAGGGCATACATTGAATTATACAGAACACACATTGACACTTGGGTGGGGTAGTCCATTGTAGCAGAGTGCTGAATGCTGGATTTCACCCCACCGGTAAATTCGACCGTCGCACAGATGGGGTCGGTGAGTACAGTGCCATGTGTAGCTCCCGTTGGTTTGGGTGTAATTGTAGTTTCTTCCGCCCTCAGACATTGGGCTTGTCACTAGATTAAGTATTGATTGGCACTCTCTTTAATTCCTGGTACTACTATCATAAATTTTATAAACCGTTAGATACACTCTTACCATGCTCATATATATCTTTGTCATGCTCACTGCACTTTACTCTATACATTACACATTGCCATGTTCACCTCACTTTACACTTTGCTATGCTCACTTCACCATACTACGCTCATATGCCTTTATCCTGTTAGTACACAATGTTATTATCCTGCTAAATTCCTTTACTTATTTAAATGAGATTGATGCTTGGGAACCTACATGAGTAACCCTCACTGACGGGCATTGTATTTGTGTTTTAATGCAATGTTTATCAGGTTCTGAGGGCATTTTGCAGATCCTAGTTCCAGCGTAGCGGGATCCACTAGAGGCAGGACCCTTCCAGGAAGATACGCTTAGGCTACATCTCCATGTAATTTCCATAATATCAGCTTTGTGCATGCCTCGTTGTAAGGGTCATAAGGCCTATCTTCATTTCATTCATTATGGTAATCCATTTTTGAGATGATTAAGATTGTAATAATATTATTGATATCTGTTTAGTTTTTTGAGTATGCATGCAAAGACATGCGAGTTATCTACAAACGATTATTGTGTTTAAATCAAGGAGGAAAGAAGAACAAAAGTCCTTCTCCTTGATTTCACATGCAGAACCGCTCGCGTCCTCGCTCCCAAGTATAATGGGACGCGGGCGTGACATCTCTCATTTGAGAATTTTTGGTTGTGCAGTCTATATCCCCATCACACCAACACAAAGGACAAAAATGGGTCCTCAACGTCATCTAGGAATCTACGTAGGGTTTGACTCACCCTCCAAAATAAGATACCTAGAACCCTAAACGGGAGACACTTTCAAGTCACATCTTGAAGACTATGAATTTGATGAGACAACATTCCCCAAGTTAGGCCAGATTCTGCAAAATCTGGAGCTTCACAAATAATATCGTAGGCTACAAAATCATTAACCCACTATGATCTGATAACTAAGCAATATGAAGATGAGATCTTGAAGATCCTCCACATTCAAAGCACTGTTCATCAGTTACCGGATTCATTTACTAACAACCAGAAGATTGTCAAATCACACATCCATGCTACAAATACTCCAGATAGGATTGACATCCCAGAGAATGGATGCAATCTACCAGCAGCAGAAATGGCTGTTTCTCAACTAAAAAGAGGCAGACCACCAGGCTCCAAGGACAAAAATCCAAGAAAAATGAAAACTCCTGGAGGCCATGGAAAAATACCACCACAGGAAAATGAGCTCATGTCCATACACTCACCCCTCCCGGAATCCACTGTAGAGGAAAAGCCGGGGGAAACTGAAATATCATAAACTATGTACGTACATGGGAGGTGTTGGACAGAAATAGTACAATCATTGACGATGACTTCATATTTCATATTTCCATTCACGACGCTGAATGCGACGATGATAATGATCCACATTCCGTTGCCGAATGCAACGAAGAAATGATTGACCAAAGTGATATGAGACAATAGAAATAGAGCTGGAATCGCTTAAGAAATGCAAAGTCTTTGAACCAATAGTCAAGACACCAAATGGTGTCAAACTTGAGAGATATAAATGGGTATTTGTCAGAAAAAGAAATGAAAATAATGAGATTACACGCTACAAATCACGACTTGTAGCACATGGATTTTCCTAAAGATCGGATATTGATTATGAAAAAACATACTCACCGGTAATAAATGTGATCACTTTCTGATTTTTAATAAGATTAACAGTAAAGGAATGATTAGATATGTAGCTAATGGATGTTTTCACTGCATATATATATGGAAATCTCGATAATGAGATATATATGAAACTTCCTGATGGTTTTTCTCTATATACGAATTTAAAAGATAAACATCTGGACGTATATTCTATTAATCTACAAAGATCATTATATGGTCTTAAACAATCGGGAAGGATGTGGTATAACAGACTCATTGAATTCCTTGTACAATAATGATTTTATAATAATAAAGTCTGTCTTTGCATCTTTATAAGAGTAAATGGAACATGATTCGTAATAATTGCAGTCTACGTAGACGATTTGAATCTCATAGGATCTCCTGAAGAGATCACTGAGATATCTGAAAGCATGACAAAAGAATTTGAAATGAAAGACCTAGGCAAAACAAAATTCTACCTTGGCTTACAGATTGAACATCTAAAAGATGGATTGTCACGCCCCGCTTCCCAAAAACATGGAGGCGAAGCGTGAGAAGGTCCGCTCAGACTTGAAGCTACAAAGCTGCAAGTCCGATAAGCGTCAATCACTTTAAACTGCAGGTCCTTGCAACGCGAAACGAAACAAAGATAATAATAACGAAAAGAGACAAAAGAAACATCTCAGAATATCCATAATAATAAGTCTCAACATCGCAGAAAAGCCACCAGGCTAAAATAAAAGAGTCTAAAAGAGGCCCAGCATGGCCAACAAAAGTACAAAGTACGAAACAAGGAAATGGTGCAAGCACCGACAACTAATAGCAACCTAAAGCAAAAGCAAGTAAAATCAGTCTCTAAGACTGGTCTCCGGTGTCCTCGAACTCCTCGACGAACGTAGGCTCGGGCTCAACGTCAGCAAACACCTCGTCCTCAGCAACTGTCTCTGGCTCAGGGTCTAACATGTGACACCCAAAAGAGCAAGGGGCACATGTCAGCAAGTCTAAAAGACTTGTACAAGTGAAACTGAAAGTACAAGTAAAACAACCTAGCAGTTCTAGCATGATGCAATGACATGGCAGTTTAAGTAATGAGTGCAACAGGTAAAGTAAAGTAAAGTAAAGTACGAGCATGGCATGACATTCACAAGACAAGTACAAGACAAGGAAAGTAAGCACCTCGTGCACAGAGATTCCGTCTTTTGGCTAGAGTGGCTGCGCGGGCCAACTCCTAAGCTCAAGTAACCGTTTATCCCTACCCCTCCACGTGTATCGGGCATTGGTTTCTAGCCAACACATGAGGCCCGCTTCTGGACCACGATCCAGGAAGTGTTTTAAACAAGTATGGCGTAGGGGTGCACCTAGCCGGACAAGTAGTACGAGGACAAGTATTGTAGCGTGTGCTACGATGCAACAATCAATGCATGGATGACATGGCATGGCAAGTAGTAAAGCGTACAGGTAAGAAAAGTAGACGTGACAGTTTAGCATGCATGAATGACAAGTTTAAGGGTTGGATCTAGCTTCGTTGTCAAGCTAGATCATTTAGGTGACGGATCTAGTTTCGTTGTCAAACTAGATCAAGTAGGCGTCTAGCCAGCTATCATTTCACTGACTAGTCTCTTTTACGCTAAAAGCAAGGAAGTGGCCTAAAAACATGGCCCTAAGCAAGATTTGGCAAGTTTCACTTGCCTGCAACTATCACGTCAAGAAAACACCGTCCAACGAGTCCAAAGTCACGATTCCTACGTGCACAAGTCCACCGGCCTACATCCGTTTTATTAATCTTGATTAGTGATTGCTAAAACATTTAAAATACTTTAAAATACTGATTTTTAATCTTGGTTAGCATGTAATTGGGTTGGGGGTCCTAGGGGTGCAAAACGTTACCTCAACACGACGCGAAAGCTACACCGGCGTCGGGTAGCGACACCGGGGGTTGGAATAAAAGATCGCGCTCCAAGTCCAGATTCCAATTATATTCCTCGCTGAAAATTTCAGAGCAATCAACCCGGGCGACGATTCCAGATTCCAAAGCTCGCACGTGCGACGACGGGCTACGACGTGCAACGACGTCGTACGCGGCAAGTCGTCGAAGAGAACGCACCTAGGTGGGGCCCACAGTAGTCCTAAGGACCTTTGGGGGACCCAAAATTCCTCTGGAGAACTTGGGGGGCCCACGGAGGCAAGTGGTGCGACGGATGCGGGGTTGCGACGAGTGGCTCTCGGTCGTACAGCCTCGGTGCGGGGACTTGGCTCGGTCAGACACTAGGAACGGCGCTGTGCGACGATTGGGGGCGTGCAGCAGCACGGGTGCGGGGAGATTCCTCGGTCAGATCGATGGGGGAAGTCGGTCAGGCGCTTGGAGAGCGGGGCTGCGACGTTGCAACGTTGCAACGTCGGTCGCTGCGGGCGGGGCGACCGGTCAGATGCAGAGCGATGCGGGGCGACAAGGCGGGTCGGTGCGGAGCGCTGTGCGGAGCGGGGTGTGGGCCAAGCGGTCGGTCAGACCGAGCGAACGGGGCGGTGCGGTGCTGTGCGATGCGAGCGGCGATGGCTGCGGGGCGGGGCTTCGGTCGGAGCGGGGGAACGGCGCTGTTTTCCTCGGTCAGATCGGGGGCTGAACGTCGCAACGTTGCGACGAAACGTCACAACGTTGCGACGAATCGTCGCAACGTCCAATTTCAAGTTTGGAAGAGGCTAGGGCTAATTTCTTGCGAAAATAGGTCTTCCTAGGGGTTGCTTATATAGTATAGGTGGGTTGACTTGGTCTAGGGCTAAATCTAATAGGATTAGAATATTAAAATAATTTAAAATTTGAATTAAAACTACTCCAACTCACCCAAGGGTTTGACTTGGTCCAAATGAGCTGGAAATTTCCTCAAAAATTCTTTAAAACGTTTAAAACTTAAATAAATTTTATTTGGCCGAAAATAATTTATAAATTAATTATTAAAAATAATATAAAACTTGTAAAAATTATAAAAGTGGTCAAATAAACTCCAAAAATTATAAAATAAATATCGTGGTGATCGTGGCGACGAATGTGAGCTAACTAAGAAGACGGATCTCAGTTTTGACGTCGGACGACGAAACTAAAAATAGAAACGTCTCCCGTCAAGAGTGAGAATCGTCACGTCTCATCGAGTAAGTTTAAATTGTGGGAATACGACTCGAGAAACGTCGTTCCAAATTAGTGCCACTATTTAATACTCTCAGAGACGTTCACAACGGCATATCACACAAAAGTGTTCACAATCAAATAAAGTCTAAAATAAACACGTGCATGGCCAAAAGCACGTGCACGAACAAAGTACAGCGAAAACGTACCGTTACATGGATCCTACTACACCTAACCACATATACAAAGAAATTACTACAAAGATTTCACATGGACCAATGTCATCCATTAAGTGCACCTATGGTAGTACGGTCTTTGGATGCACATAAAGACCACTTCTGTCCGCTGGAAGAGGGCGATAATATACTTGGTCCTAAATTTCTTATCTGAGTGTTATTGGAGCACTGTTATATCTGTCTAATTGCATGCGTCTCGATATAACTTTTGCAGTGAATTTACTATCCAGATACAGTGTAGCGCCCACAAAATGCAACTGGATCGGGGTTATGCATCTTCTGCACTACCTCCAAGGGTTAACAGATTTGGGCTTGTTTTACAAAAAAGAATCATCCTCCAAACTTTTTGGTTTTTGTTAAGGCCAAAAATGACCAAAACAATTGAGTTGCTGACGTAGACCCTTTCCTGCTGAGTCGGAGCCTCGTCAGCCGGTTGAGTGGGACCCAAGGTTGGAAGAACCAGGGTCTATGATGGATGATGGATGACTTGCGGTGCTTGATCGATCGAGGCTGAGAAGCTCTAGAACGACCCTCGCGTAGGATTAAGACTCGTAGATCTGCACCACAAGGAAGCGTCAAGGTGGGTCGGATCTGGGTCCCGACCCTTATCTTCTCCGATGCTTAAGTTAGAATGGAAACTTAAGAGAGAGAGAGAGAGAGAGAGAGAGAGAGAGAGAGCTTGGAGAAGCTGAGATCGACCCACGTAGGTTCGTCTCAGATCTGACGTCGCAAGGCCGTATGGAGAAGAAACATAATTTGGAGAATGTAAAGTCCGAGTATCAGATCTCGTACCTTGGGAGTTGGAACATCCTCTATTTATAGACCTGCTGGGTCTTTTCAGTGACGTTGGTAGGATAACGGTTACATATTATGGTGTCATGATCTCCCCCTTTTTCTGTAGCCCACGTTCCCGCTACTTATGAGCCTGCCTTTAATCCCATGTTCTATTGGTGGGAGTGCAATGGGCGATTGGTAGGTGGGCTTTGACTGAGTCGGTATTAGGCTTCTCTTGTGGGCTCTATGTGCCTCAGTCGCTCGTCGGACGAGTCATCTCGAGTGCCGGCCCGATGACTCAACAGTGGCCCCCGTCGCATAACATTAGAGAGTCTGCATGTTGGGGTCAAGAGATGTAACATCACATTAATGGGACACGTCAGTCGAGAAATTAATACTCAAGTTCTATGCACCAAAATGCCCACTTTGCTGATTTGGATGATTCACCAGTTCGAAATCCAAGATGCTTAAAGCCTCGAATCTTTGACACGTGTTTCAACATGTCGTTGTCGTCTTATCGATACAAGACGGTTCCAGTGCGAAAATTTGAAGATATCATCTTTGTCGTTCCTGATTTAGCTTTCCTCCCTTTGAAAAATGGCTTCATCCTCCATTCCTACTTCTGAGAGGAGTTTGGTTACCTTCATGCAGAAGAATAAAGAGGGGGCGATGGAGCCTGTTCTGATCGCTAATTTGAGATCCAAAGTTGGAGTTGATCAGACCCCCGAATTTCAGAGAAATTACGCCTGGCTTGATTATCAGATCCGGGTGCCGGGGAGGGACGAAAGGGTTCATCGTCCTGGCGACCGGAAAGTTGGGGTTTATGTCAAAGCCTTCTAACGAGGGCTTCGATTCCACATGCATCCTTTCATGCGCTACTTTCTGAGCACCCTGAACCTTTCTCTCTACCAGCTGATGCCAAACGTCATAGGTGCATTGGTGGGTTTTATTGCTCTGTGCGTGATGAATAGAATTGAACCGTCTCTAGGATTGTTCAATTACTTCTTCTCGATTCCTCCTCTCAAGCCTCTGGACTGGTACATGGTAATGGCCCATTGAGGAAGAAAGCTATTTAATGATCTCCCTTCCTCTAATTCCAACTGGAGAGAGTAGTTCATGTTTGTGGTCTTTCAAGGAGAGGCAAGCTTCTACACCGGATGGGGTGTCACTGACTTAGGCCTCACCGAGGACACGCCTTTGTCCGGAGCGGAGAAGGAAGCCGTCGACGTATTGATAAGTCTGTCGGAGAATGTTAGGAAGATGAAGTGGATGTGGTCAGACTTGGTGTTGCGCCAAACTGTATGGACGAAAGGTCGATTCGATCTTTCCTATCAACTGTTCAATCTTCGTTCTCCGACTCAAGATGTTTTTCTTTAGCAGGCATGGTCAGTCTGGAGTACCAGGTGGACCCTGCACTAAGGGAAGGAATCGAGGCTTCTATCAGAGAAGCTGAGGAGAGCATGTTATCTCCTCGGGTACCTTCTATTGGAGAAGGGACGGCTCGATCATTGAAGGAACGACCCATTGTCACTGATGGGGCTACTTAGCTTGCCCGTCTCCAGCGGAAGAAAAAGGAGAAGCCCCCCACCGAGTTTGAGGTGGTTGCTGTTGAGAGAAATAAGAAAAGGCATCGGCTTCATCTCAGTGACGCTGAGCCATCTGGGTCGACTGAAGTCGTGGAGCTGCCTGGGCCCTCGGACGCAAGTCAATTTCTTGGCGAGACTGACATTTTGAAGCAGGGGCAGGTAACTCTTTTAGAGGGAGATTCAGGCGATCCCGGGCCCCTCCGGAGCTCCTTCTGCATGAGGATTCCTGGCCTTAGGGAGCCTGTTCCCTCCAGTGTCTTTGTCTGAGGACATTCCCAATGAATTTAGACCAATTTTGCTGGAGAATCGATCGCCTTAGGCTCTATTTGATTATCCCGTGGAAGAACTCATTCAAATGGAGTTTCCAATGAAGAGAGACGATTCTACTCTTCAGGAGTGCAGGACCACCTCTCGGATTGTCGAAAACGCGACTCTTCCACGGGATAGGGCCATTGTGGAGAGGGTCGATTATGAGAGGCTTGCGACGATGGCCGTCCACGTAAACATCCAGGTAACTACTGCACCAGCCTCCATTATAGATGATTCAAGCATGGCTGTTGACCATCGTGCCATGTCTGCAAGCTCTCGTGGCCACGGCTATGTTGTGTCGATGCGTGTCAGTGGTGGCTAATCATGAAGTCACCCTGGGGCTGTTAAGATGGCCATGGAGAAGTCTCAGGCTGAGCTGGATTGAGCGAGGCTTCTGGGCAAAATGAGACTAAACCACATTCAACAGCTTGAGCATGAGTTATGTGAGTCTCGCAGGAAAGAAGCTGATCAAGTCGCCTTGAGGGATCGAACGGAGAAAGCTCTGTTGGAGGAGAGAGCCAGTGCCAAGGCCATATTAGAGAGGGCGGTCCAGGAATTCAAGGATTCATTGCCCGATTTCGACGAGCTGTACACGCAAGGCTATGAACGATGTCGATCAGAAGTGAAGTACTGAATCCCTGGCATCGCCGTTGAGATCGACCTGATCCAAGTTCTATTATCAGATATCAATGACGATGATCTGAGATAGGGCAAGGGGAGGCCGCTCCTACTGGCGAAGTTGCCATTACGACGAGTGACGATGAAGGCACTGACCCTTTGAGAGATCAATAGCAAGTTGATGTGCTTAAGGGAGATCAAGGGCATAGCGACTTGTTGTAGAATCTTGATGTTCCTATTACCCTGACATAATTTTCTAATGTATATGGGGTAACTGAGATACAAACAAAGATAATTTTGTAGTATAAGCACTGAAGAGATTGGTTTGTATCTCTTTGTTTGTCGTTGTATCTCTTTGTTTTGTCATCGCTCAAACCATGTGGTCATAATGCCTGATGGCCTCTTTCGACGAGTTAGACCCTTGTTCAAGATGGTTGGGGTTAAGCCGTTGAACCATGTTAGAAATAGACCACTTCATTCAGTGGCGAGGGAGTGGTTCCCTCGACTTACTTCTAATTGTGTGAGAGAGCTGTTCAGTGGCAAAGGGGTGGCCCCTTCGACTTACGGCCGACGACACGAGAGGGTCGTTCAGTGGCAAAGGTGTGGCCCCTTCGACTTATGGTCGACGATGCAAGAGGGTCATTCAGTGGCAAAGGGGTGGACCCTTTGACTTACGGCCAACGACACGAGAGGGTCATTCAGTGGCAAAGACATGGCCCCTTCGACTTACGGCTAACGACGTGAGAGGGTCGTTCAGCGGCGAATGGGTGGCCCTTCGACTTACGGCTGACGACACGATAGGGTCGTTCAATGGTGAAGGGATGGCCCTTCGACTTACCGCTGACGATACGAGAGGGTCGTTCAGTGGGGAAGGGGTGGCCCCTTCGACTTACGGCTGACGACACGAGAGGGTCATTCAGTGGAAAAGGGGTGGCCCCTTCGACTTACGACTGACGACACGAGAGGGTCGTTCAGTGGAAAAGGGGTGGCCCCTTCGACTTATGGCTGACGACACGAGAGGGTCGTTCAGTGGCGAAGGGATGGCCCCTCGACTTACGGATGACGACGCGAGAGGGTCGTTCAGTGGCGTAGAGGTTCCCCTTCGACTTATGGATGATGATGCGAAAGGGTTGTTCAGTGGCGAAGGGGTGACCCCTTTGACTTACGGCTGACGACACGACATGGTCGTTCAGTGGTGAAGGGGTGGCCCTTCGACTTACGGCTGATGATGCGAGAGGGTCGTTCAGTGGTGAAGGGGTGGCCCCTTCGACTTACGGGCTAAAGATACGATAGGGTCCTTCAGTGACGAAGGGATGGCCCTTCGACCTACAGTTGACGACACACGAAGGTCGTTCAGTATCGAAGGAATGGCCCATTCGACTTACAGCTGACGACGCGAGCGGGTCATTCTATGGCGAAGGGGTGGCCCTTCGACATACGGCTGACGACATGACCCTCGCGAAGGGGTGGCCCTTCGATTTATGGCTGACGACACGAGAGAGTCGTTCAGTGGCAAAGGGGTAACCCCTTCGACTTACGGCTGACGACGTGAGATGGTCATTTTGTGGCGAAGTGGTGGCCTCTTCGACTTACGGCTGATGACACGAGAGAGTCGTTCAGTGGCGAAGGGGTAGCCCCTTCTCTTGTCAATCCACTCTCGGGTCTCATAGATCCCTGAGCATGGTTGCGCCTCTCGTCAGTGTCAGGGTTGAATTTGGAGGCGGTAGTTGCTCATTGGTGAGCGGTGGATCTCCCATGCTTTGACGTACCAGAGTTGCCAAAACACTGAGACTCTTGTTGACTCGCTCTGCAAATTGGTCGAATTGCTGTTGGGACACCTTAGGCACTTTGGTGGCCCTCCTAGGT
>JAULAV010004644.1:0-11000 GCA_030789695.1 Scilla litardierei | reverse complement strand
CTGTTTCTTGACGACTCGGGTCGAGTAGGTGAACTGCTCAGTCGAGTTAGTTTGCTGCTCGGTCGAGTAGGAGAACTGCTCGGTCGAGTTGCTTTGCTGCTCGGTCGAGTAGGTGAACTGCTCAGTCGAGTTGCTTTGTTGCTTGGTCGAGTAGGTGAACTGCTCGATCGAGTTGCTTGCTGCTCGGTGGAGTAGGTGAACTACTCAGTCGAGTTGCTTTACTGCTCAGTCGAGTAGGTGAACTGATCGATCGAGCTACAGTGCCTTGGAGAAAAGCTCAAAATCATCACCCTGTTTGATGCAACTTGGGTCGAGTTGGCTGTCTGCTCGATCGAGTAGGTTGAGGCCGTTTCCGTGTGATTTCTGTGTGTTAGCTCGGCGGAGTAGCTGATGCTACTTGGTCGAGTCACCTGGAAAACTGAACTGAATTTGGCCATCTCTCGTTCTCTTCTCCTCCTCTCCTCCAATCTTCTTCTATTCCTCGACGAACTCTCATGGAGCCTTGCCAATGACGTCTAGGACGTGCCAAATGTGTCCGTGTCCCAAAATAGCTCTAATTCTCTCCACAACTCCTGAAAATCCATAAAGCTATACAAAACTCGAATATGGCGTTAGAAGTGCGATAATATATGAAAATATGGAGTTTGGAGGGGAATATGACATGAAATGATGCGATAAAACATGGAAAATATGGACATATTAGTCACACACACACATAATTCTAAGTCTAAAAGTCGACAGTCTCAAGGTCAAACTCTGGCTCTGCAAACTCAGGAGCACCTACGTCAACCTATGCGTCGTCTGATGGTGCCACGAAGATGGAACCATATGTAAGTCACAACAATTCTAGCAATAGAAACAGAGTAGTGCAAAAGTATGGAACATGCTATGGTAAAAAATTAAAGATGATCATGCAAGTGCAACAAGTAAGGTAAGAGCATACATACATGCAAGTGCGATAAGCGACGTAAAGGATGACTGTACAAGTGTGAAAAGTAACATATAAGAGCAACAACTGTGGTATGGCATATGCGATATAATAGTAACAACATTTTAACCAGCATGCAGTGTGGTAACAATAGTAAGATAAGCAGGTAGATGCAATAGCAATAAAAAGGACAAGCAGTAGTAAAGCTAAAAACTACGTGACTCAAATAAGAAAGTATAGTGGTGACCATTGAGTCCATGTCCTGCCCGGGGGTGCTCACCCAGGCAGATCTAACTTCACTTTAGACGGTACAGTTCATTTTAGACGATCGGTACGGTACGGTGCAATGTGTTAATGGCTCGCAATCGCTTCCACACTTTCTCTAATATAAGTTGCCTCAAAACCCAGTGTAGTGTCAACTACTTTCAAGCATTCAATCTTAATAGGATAGTCCAGCATTATGCTGTCATTCGATCACTATTTTCAATACGGTATGTAAATCAGTTGTTCCAACACGCCATTTCATATTACATTTTCTATGATGATTTAGTACGATATTTCAATGGCAATCAAAGACTAGTATATGACATGCATCAGATGATGTGAATGTTTAAGCGTGAGTAATCGTGCAATAAGTAGATCAATATTACAAACATCAGGACGTGGTAGGCAAGGGTGAATGAGACAAGTGAGTTATCATGGTGATGAAAAGGTTGACGTAACTTATTTAAATGTACATATAATCAATGGTTGCAAACTGATGAGAATTGAAATTCTAACATTGACCCATGCTTACACGGCTAGTCAGGTTTGGCCCATCAGGTCACTATCCCCGCACGTAGAGTGATCCAAACTTTGGCGCAAACGATCCTAGACACCAGGTGGTATCAATATTAATAATGTCAATTATTACATCAGCTCCATTGATTATAGTAACGGGCAGTAGAGTAGTTTCCTATTTACTATGATAGTTAAACCAGGACCACTAATTGACTTTCTTATTGAAACCAAAAAGTAAAGCAAAGCAGATGCTAAGAAATTTGAGGATAAAGACAAGTCCAACGACTATGATGTTGATCCCATGCTTCGAGCATGTGGTATTTCCATTTAGTACACAGTTTACCCAAGTGGATGGTTATGTGCTACAACTACCAAAGTTGAAAGTTGGCAATGTCGTATGCTCAAATTAATAGTTGTTTTGAGACTCTAAGTTCAGTTTCCTATTAGGTCGCTAGTCATTTGTTGAAGTCAATAGTCGTTCTGAGGCTATATGTGATATCCTATAATCATACGAGTACACTTGCTTAACTTCTAAAACTAGAATTAGAGTGACTTACGGGTTTGAGAATCGTCGTAGAAAGCCAAGGCTAGAGCTAAGGCTATCTGGGACGCTCGTGCATGCGAAACGGTACCTGCAAACATAAGAAATCATCTGTTATTGGTCACTCTATTTTCTATCTGTTTATCTTAACCGTTTTGTACTTTTATTATAGTTTAAAACCCGTCAAAAGACATATCCATAATTTTTAGATAGGCTAGAAGAGAGGTAATTAATTTTATCTAGGAAGAAAATATTTTTCAGAAGCTCATATGTATTTTGAAATAATAATTAAAATCTTTAAATCAATTAAAAACTAATTTCCTAAATTATAAAATATGTATCTTAAACATTCAATGATTTATTCAGAGTGAACGACACGTCGAAAATCTTCTCTGTCAAAACGAGCGTCTCGTTTAGTACTACAACATATAAATTTTTCATATATCAGTTTACGTGAAAAGTTTAAAATATTAATTTTTAAATGAAAAAATTGTAATTAGATTTAAACTTTAAAAATTTCCTGAGAAAAATGTACTCACCTGATCGTGATGAAATAAGCGTCAACGTGCTCGAAACGTCACGTTCGATTTTCTGGACCTTGACATGTATTTTCCGATCATCATATGATTTATTATCAATTTTAGACTATTAAACCATGTAATAAATATAATTATACGCATATATACATATTTATATATATATACCTATATGTACATATATGTGTTCTCCCTCCGACGTTCTCGCTTACGCTCGAGCTGCATGGGGGCTTCTTTGCTACAGAAGTTGGCCCCCCATACTTCTGAATGTATATAGTCATGTGGCCCTTTGCTGCTATGCTCTGCGATCCAAATCATGTCTTTGTCAGATTTTCTTTTACATACTTCTCGCAGAACTCCGATCTATACTCTTTAGCATGTATCAACTTCCTTTTGCGAAGCACATCCAATGATTCTCACTTGGATGTTCAAGGCAAAGATGCCATACCTTTACCGATTCTTCACCATCTGTGCCTTGAGAGATGCTAGCCTCACCCTCCACAGGATGCGTATGCAGCGCATACAAGTTTTGTATCCTCTTTCTTTTCATCACGATAAGAGAACCCTTGGAAACTTTCAATAGATCACCTTCTATCATTGTCCTACACCCAAGTCCTGCACAAGCTCCAATAGAAAGCATACTCTTTTTCATGTCTGGTACATGACACACATATGTAAGTGTCCTGATGACCATATCATGCATTTTGATTCACACCTCTTCTGCACCCACTGTCTTTTAGGCTATATTATTCCCCATCAGAACGTTATCACCTTCTCTGAAAGAATATGAACAGAACCAACTCTTGTGAGGTGTCATATGGAACGAACATCCTGAATCCAAAAGCCATGAGATCCCTAGATCTCTCGATGCAGTTGCCATCAGTATCTCACCATTGTCACTAATATTGCCACTGATTCCCACTAAGGCAGAACCAGAAGTTTCATCCTGTAGGAGGATATATGCCCATAAGGCAATTTATCCTTAGTATACGTTTTCTTAAGATATAATATGGTGTCAATTATCCTAAGTATAAATTCGTTGAATCATATACTTAGATAATTTCCTTAGACTTATAGTTAGGTCCTTACGTATCCAGATGTAGATCTCGATTATGAGTAGTAAGTGACCGAATAGAAACTTAAGTCTTAAACGGTTCGTGGTCATAGATGTGTCTAGAACTGGATATCGGCTCATCGGACAGACCACTATGTTTTTGTCTTACCTTAGGGTAATGATGATCTCATAGTCATTCGACTTGGTGAAGTCGGAGACGAGACACATGTGTTCATTGGAGAATGAGTTCACTGAACGATCAACTTAGAGTTATTAAATGGTTAACTTTAACTATACTGTCTATAATAACTCTCGGGTGATGATAGGTAAGCTGGTCCTTTAGACCTGAAGTCATATGTACGAACCTGTGAGTGAACAGTGTCGCTTAGACCTATGATCTAGCTTCGAGGCTAGGCCTGCCGAAAGATCTTAGGTTGGGTTACAACTGAAGCTCTCGAGACAAGTAGATGACTAAGATGGGATTCATCTCTTCTGTTAAAGGGAAGTTAGTGTCACAGGCTCAATAGGTCTTTGTATTAATCCTCGACCGGGGTACGTTGTAAGATGTACAACATGAATACAACAAAGACCGCCGTATACTGACCAATGTTGTCTAATGGGGTTTACAGTAAACCATGCCCTAGGCCAACAAAGACACAATCTTGACGAAGGGACTATAGCTAACGGTATTCATCACAAACACAGTCAAAGTGAACCCAACGATACTTTGTCAATGGGTCGATCATGTTATAATGATTCTGAAACAGGGACAACAACTGCTGCTCGTGGTGACCGTCGTCTAGGGGTTTCGAGCCCTAACCTGTAGTAAGGTTAGGCTGTAGGGTCTCACACCGAGTTGTATTCGTGTCTTTGCAATAGGAAGATAAATAAGAGGAATTCATTCGATAAAATGGAATAGTTAAGTTCACAAGCTAGTTGTGAGACTAAGTCGTAAATGGGGACAATGTTGCATTCGATGCAAAAAAGATTAAAACGTGTCGTAAATTGGTTACGACAATATTTGTATGAACAAAAGCATTAGAAAGGGTTACCTGGTTGAGGAGATCGTTCCGGTTTAAACGAAGGTTCAAACCGTGTAACGACCCGCTCTCGGGGGCCCGTTACTTATTTGATATTTGCACAGGTCCTGCAGTTTACCAGTGAAATCAATATAGCCACAATCCAGAGATGTACTAATACTCAAACCAGCATACACTATTACAGTCCAGATTAAAGTACAACAGCAAACATCACTCTCTCACCAAATACATAAAGGAAATACAGGAAAGGAAATACATAACATAGCACACTCACACCAATGCAAACAGCTAAAATTCTGCAGTCTCCGGGTCGTACTCTGGCTCTGTAAACTCAGGGCCAATTTCTTCAACCTGGTCGTCATCTGTCGGTGCCATAAATGGAACCGAAGGTAAGTCACAACAATTCTAAGTATAAAAAAGAAGCAGTGCACAAGTATGAGAAAAAGTAACTAAGTACAAATAAACCGGAGTGAAAGTAAAGCACTGAGCAACTACTGTACACAACTGAGTAGTAAAAGTAAACCGAATCGGAAAGGGGAACAACTGTACTATGGTATAACAGGCTAAGCAAGTGAAGCATGCTACAATAGTAGCTAAAAGTACGACAAGTAAAGTACTGTGACTGCACAAGTATAGTAAATAACGTGCATGGAATGTGTCAAGTAGAGGTGACTGTATTAACTAAAGAAAGGGTGATAGTGATAAAGATCGATGGCGTCACATAATCATGATTCACGTCCTTGCGGTCCAGCAGAACACGGCCAGGGAAGTGACTAAGCCAGGATCACTACCCCAAGTCTAGCAAGGGTGATCCAACAAAATTAGCCAAGCACATTGACCGGATCATGGTCCATTGAAGGAAGCTTATCATTCTTATGTGTGCCACCGACAAAAACTTATACGCTAGACTACGTGACTCAAGTTGGAGAGTACAATATGTGACCATCGAGTCCATCTCTTGCCTGGGCGCGACCCAGACAAATGCCGAAACACAGACACGGTACATGTAGTTTGCCGAAACTCAGGCAGCGGGACTGGATGCCGAAACACAGGCAGCGGGACTGGAAGATTGAACTCCAGTCACTCCCGCACTCTCTCGAACTATGAGTTACCCCAAAAACCCCAGTGAAGTGTCAAGTGTTCTATGTACATATTTTATACGGGATGTTCCACAAGATGTTCCATGCGATGTTCTACAAGATATTCAACAAGATATTCCACAACATGTTTCTCAAGATGTTATCAATTCCTTGTTCACGATGATAGTTAACCAGGACCACTGGTTTTAAAACCAGAAAGTAAAGCAGAGCAGATGCTAAGAAATTTGAGGATAAGACAAGTCCAACAAACATGGAATACAAAAACTGTTGGTTTAAGGGTGGTAGTTTCGTTAGCACACAATTTACCCAAATTGATGATTGTGTGTTACAACCACCAAAGTTGAAAGTTGGCAAAGTAATCTGTAGTTGATTACTTTCCTATTAGATTAGGTCTCTAATTCAGATCAAGTCAAGTAGCCGTTCTGAGGCTATATGTGATGTTCTAAGTTCATACGAGTGCACTTATCTAATTTTCTAATTTTAGAATTAGTCGTGACTTACCAATTTCGAGGCTGTCGTAGCTAGTCGGAATTTGATCTAGGTCTTCTTCTGAAGTAGGTGCACAATAGTTTGTACATGCAACACAAAACATTGATTAAAACACACAATGTTCCTATCTAATTAATCTGATCGTTCTGATTTTCAAAACTGGCTAAAACGGTGTCGGAAAACGTTCTAAATTTTTCTATAGGATAGATATGATGAAAATAATTTTACTGCAGGAGGAAGTATTTTTCAGATGCTTCTGTTAATTTTTACAATTTTTCAAAGCTCAAAATCAATTTAAAAATCTATTTTTCAATTAGTAATGTATTTATTCAACAATTTATTCTGGATGTAATCTACATCGGAATGTTGCAAGTGAGCTATCAAAATGACCGTCTCGGAGAGTTATTTAACATATATTTTTATCATGTAGTAGTATACGTGAAAATAGAGAGTTACGTATTTCAAAAAGAATTTTACGCATTTAAGTTTTCGGCTAAAAATTTTATTGCAGAAAATCTAAGTGTCAGATTGAGATGAAACTAGTATCATTGGGTCCAGAACATTATTTCTGATTTTCTGGGCCCTATATTTCAAGTTATGGATTTTAAACCATTAAACCCTATTTAATAATTAGTTAAGAATACGAAAATACGAATTATTATCGTATTTACACTTTTGCCATCGGGGATTTACCGTTGCCCCTCGCTCACGAATGTCGGAGGGACGACGGGGGCTTGCGTCGGCGGCGGGAGGCGGGGAGGCGGAGAGACTCGTCGGAGTGGGAAGAGGCGGCGACGGCGGTGGCGATGGCGAGAGGCGGCGGCGGCGCTTGAGCGAGGGATGCGGTGTTCAGGCTGTCGCGGGCCTCGTCGGTGTTGCTGCTGCGGTGACGGCGTCGTGGCAGTGCATGCGGTGACGGGGGCAGGCGTCGTCGGGGCACAGAGGAGCAGCGTACTCGGCGGACGGCGGAGGCGCTGTAGGGGATGCTCGAAGACGTCGGCGGCGGGAGGCGCTCCGTAGCTTCATGGACGGCGGTCGGTGCTTGGGGAACTCGTCAGCGACGAGGTGGCACGGCGTGGGAGGCGACGAGCGGCGGTCGACCGCCGGCGGGGCGTGGGTTGAGGCGGTGAGGGTGTGGGTCGGGGGTGAGAGGATGAAAGGGAGAGAGAGTGGGAAGAGCGGAAGTGAGATAAAGAGAGAGCTGTGCGAAATTTTTTTAAAAACAAAATATTAACTTAGGGATTAAAGGGTTAAGCTGTGAATGAAAGGGCTTAGTGGGGTATTTATAGGGTTAATACCCTACTATTTGTAATTAATGAGGGGGTTAGGGGTTGTTGACTAATCCCAACATTTTTAATACGGTAGGTTAGTCTTTTTGACTAACTTTGGAAATTTTGGTAAAGTGTCTAAACGTGTTTATCATGGGGGGTTAAAGTAATTGGTAATTAGGTTATAGTAATTAGCTAGGGTAAAAGGTAACGGTAAAATTTTGTACCGAAATTACGAATTTGCCCATATTAGTAAACGTGTCCGAAAAATTACGAAAACATACACACATGATCGTATCGTCGCGAGGATCACGAATACGAGATCTAATTTGGGGTTTGAGCTACGGAAGTACGTGTTTTAGGCCAAAATGTTTAGGAAGCGGTTTTGCGGGTTCTCTATCGATTTGACTTCAGAAAATTAAAAAATTAATGTGGGAAGCCCTAAATGATCATAGAATGTTACCGTAAAAGTTTGAAAACGTTTTGATGATGTTTGTATTGAAAATAAATTCATTAAGCCAAAACGGTAATAACTGTAAATGAATTTTTACCAGAATTGTTTTGAGTATTTTGATGAAACTTGAACTTACTAAAATACTTCATGACTAGTCTGATATCTCAAAATATTTTTATAAGAAATTTTTGAATTCGTAAAACTTATGAAAAACCATTATAAAATAGTTATAAATTTTTTGAAAATAGGTTAAATATGTAAATAGTTGTCTTGACGAAAACAGACAGTTACAAATCGCGTCCAAAACAGAGCTCAAACGAGCCCGGAAACGCAAAAACAGTTAAAGGCAAGAGTGGGTTAGACCCACTTGGACAAGCGAGTCCACCGGCAAGGAAAATGGGCATGGCACACTGAACTAACAGGCGGCGCCCGCCGTCCGGCTGGAAACAGCAGGCGCGCCTGCTGTTCAACAGGCTTCCTGCCCGCCTCAGGCATGCCCTACTTGGGTGCACCCATAGCCTTAGGCAGGAGCGCCCACTAAGCCTAGTGGGTGCGCCCGCAACTTAAGTTAATTAGGTTTTTTGAAACCCTTTTGACGGCTACGAAAATTGACTTTTTTCCCATCTTTGGACAATTGTTGGAGGGGTCAAACAAAGTTAGAATTCGTCGCCGTTCGTTCCTACGCGTTCACCATTCGAAGCCCTTCGAAATGATAACTTGTATCGTTTCTGAAACTCGATGGTGAAGGAGAATTAATTGGTTGAAGTTGACCTTTGTGAAAGGCTTACTAACTTCAATTAACTAAATTAATTCTCTTTTAATTTTGTTTTGTCCCACATTGCTCGTGACGAAAAGAGAGGTGCCGACTCCATATATAAATAGAGGTGCACTCTCTTCGTTGAAAAACACACCGAGTCTTCGATCGAGTAGCTCCGAATTTTGAGCAAGCTCGATCTACAACTTAAACTATTCTTCCTCTCTTCTTCCTATTCTCCCGACGAGTCCTAGCAAGACTACGAAGGAGGTTTTGGATTCGGATCCAGACGTCAAGAAGCGGGTCTGCTCAAGTGAAACCTTCTACCGCAAGTGATCGGCTCGGAGGCGGGTGACGGCTCGGGTGGATCAGTTCGAAGGTGCAAGGCAGATCGGGTTGATCGAGTCAAGGCGGCGGGGCTACGAGGAGTGTAAGAAGCCGATGCGGTACATCTTGCCCGCCCCAGGGTCGAGATTTCGGGTATGTTCTCTAAGTAATTTTTAGTGTAATTTAATTTCGTCGCAGTGGGATAGATCCCTCCTGGGGTGGTCAGATCCACCCCAAGTTGGCATAGATCGGGCTAGGTTCTGGCTCTTTCAGGTCCTAGCTAAAATGTTTCGCTAGCATGTTTTATTTTTTCCGCTGTGCTTTATGCCTTTGTGGTCCGTCTGACTTAGGACGGGCACAGATCTGAGCCTTGAGGGTCCGCAAAACCCTTCAGTGGTATCAGAGCCACGGTTATGATTTTAGATCTTGATATGCGGTGATTTTAAATTATTAAAATTGCTTGTTTTGAACATATAGATTTTAACGTTATTTGATAATGTTAAAATTATTTTGTACCTTTCTTTTACATGTTTTAAAAATTTTTTTAATGACATGAAAGAATTTTTGGATACTTTTAAATTTTATATGATAAAGTTTAATGAGCCTCTTATGATTAAAAATGTCTTTTAAAAATTTATTTTATAAGATAAAATACTTTTAGTAAGCAATTAAAAATGGTTTAAAGTATATTAACATTAAGAAAAATTTTATTTCATGTGATGATATTAAAAAATTAATTTCTTTTAGTTACATAAAGTTTGAAAGATTTTTTAACTTTATCTGAAAGTTTTAAAATTGATTTCAACGATTTAAAAATATTTTAAAATTATTTTGTAGTATACATATCATAAATGAATTTTTTTTCATGCGATGGAATTAAAAATTTATTTGTTTTGTTACATAAAGTTTTAAAGATTATTTAATGAGATAATTTAATCTAAAAATGTTTCATTAATTTTAAAGCTTAGGTTTGTATTTAAAATTATTTGATAATTTTTATAAACCAAATTTTATGTGATAAAATGGTTGAAGTTATAAAATTGTGGATCTTTAAATTTAGGCGTTAAATTTTTTGGTATGCAAGTTATTCATTTATGTTGTAGATTATTTTAACTTGCATGTTCTCATAATATATCGCATGATATTCTAATGTGATTAAATTAGTTGGTTAATGTTTAATGGACATGATGAATAAATTATTTATGAACCCTTTAGGTTAGCCATTAATTGATTAAAAGTTTATAAGATAAATTATTAATGACAAGTGACATGCTACGTTTTAAATGAACAAATATAACATCAAAACCTAATTCCCGATTAGGGTAGTCCCTTTAATTGACAATCATTATCATAAATTATTTAAATAATGATTATCATTAATTGACTAATTTTGTAAAATGTTGTAATTGTTTTATTAAAATCCTAATAAATATTAGGGTAGCACGATGAACAAAACAAACCTTATGGTTGATAAGGATCTAATAAAAGTCATCAAACAAATCCACAAAAATTTCAAATTTTAAGGATCAACTAGTTGATAAGGATTAACTAGTATTAATTAAAAGCTATTTAGTTGATGGACGAACATAGAATTGATGAATCTCCTTCAATAGATCATGATGCCGATCAATGTGATTGGCTAAGTTTGTTGGACCACCCTAGCTAGACTAGGGGTTAAGTGGTCCTGACTTAGTCAATTCCCTGGCAGCGTCTGCTGGACCGCAAGGAG
>JAULAV010004643.1:0-24996 GCA_030789695.1 Scilla litardierei | reverse complement strand
AAGGAACTAGAAAATTTGGAATTGATAAAAATTGGAATTGATTGGAAATTTGAATTTTCCTAGGAGATGGTATTGGCTAAGAAGTTTGTATAGCCATAGGATATATTCCAATAACCAAATAGGATTTGGCTTCATCTCTTCATGTTGGACCAAGTCCAACATTGTTCGCTATTGGCCAAGTCAAACTTCTATGTGCACACACACACTCTCTCTCCCAATATGCTATACGAATAGAAATCCCGCCAAATGACAAAAGTATATTTTTTTGCCAAGCCTGAAACACACTGAGCACACACATTAGATATACCGACACGTTTGTCATCATCAAACCAAGATCCTAGAGCGTTGCTTCCAACAAATATAAGGTTAATTAAACTAATTAAAAATGTTATCCTCATTAATACTTAGTCAACTTATTAAATGGGTTAGGTTAGGAGATTGACTAAGTTTAGAAAATGTGTTAGTGCTGAATCACATGGGTGCTTACGGGTTGGTTAGGTAGGGATTAAATTTAATTATTAGATTAATGTAATTAGTAGAAATGTAGTTAGTAAAACTAATTAGAAAGATGGAATTACAGTTTTGCCCCTGGGCTTAAACTACTCCGAAAAATTACAAAAACATACCCACGGGTTTGTATCGTCACGAGGATCGCGAAAACGAGGTCCATTTCAGGGTTTGAGCTACGGAGATACGTGTTTTAGGCCAAAATATTTAGAAAGTCGGTTTGCGGGTTCCCTATTGATTTGACTTCAGAAAATTACGAAATTAATATGAGAAGCCCTAATTGATCATAGAAGAATACTGTAAAAGTTTGAAAACGTTTTAAAGATGTTTGTATAGAAAATAAATTCATTAAGCCAAAACAGTAATAACTGAAAATGAATTTTTACCAGAATTGTTTTGAGTATTTGATGAAACTCGAACTTACTAAAATACTTTATGACTAGTCTGATATCTCAGAATATTTTTATAACAAATTTTTGAAATCGTAAAACTCCTGACAAACCATTATAAACTAGTTTAAAATTTGAAAATACGTGATTAGTTGTATTGAAAAAAATACGTACCGTTACATTTTGGCAAGCGGCTGTGGGATGAGCGTCAACCATCCAACTTCCCGTGATTTACATGAGCCATTTTGGGTCCATAACACATTCTATGTAAACACGAGGAGTCCAAACACCCTGTTATCTTCGAGGGGATCCCCTTCCACCTATCACTCACTCACTCCTCGTTGTAAGAGGTAGCTTACTGACAGAATTTTCCTTTCTGGCTCCGACCCCTCCCTATGGGAATTCTGGAGGGTGATCCCCCGCCATCGGTAGACCAACCTCATTCTTGGTCTGCATCCTGGAGTGTTTTATTTCGTCTTTGGGATTTCGTTTGTGTTCCGCGTGTGACTTGGCATTTGTTGATGAGCTTGTAATGTTTAGTTGCGACGCAATTATAAGCTAATCAACATTGGTTGACTATCCATCAGCCGATTTCTCCGCTGTTAGCCCAGTGGATGATAATTTCGCCGTTGTTGACCCGAATGGGACTTAAAAATCTTAATATTTTCCACTAATGGGGTAGGTACCCGTCCGAAGCTACGGCTTCTCCCGGAGCTGTAGATGCGCCGAGGTAGAGCACTCAATGGGCTAGGGTGGCCCCCATTTCGCTTTACCAACCCCAGGGAAACTCCGAATACAGGCTGTCATCGTTTGTACAGACAGATTTCTTGGGTGCTATGATCCAAAGTCGAGAGGGAAACAGCCCAGATCGTAAGCTAAGGTCCCTAAGCAATCACTTAGTGGAAAAGGAAGTGATCGAGCGATGAAAACCAGGAGGTGGGCTTGGAAGCAGCCATCCTTTGAAGAAAGCGTAATAGCTCACTGGTCTCATGTCGATGGATCTTCTCAATTGGGAGATCTCCCATATGGATAGTACATATTCCGGTTGACCGAGCCTAATTCTAATTATTTTGTTTCGAAGCAAAGATATCCATGGAGGCGGTTCGTCCCATTCATATATTCACAACCAAGAAAGAGATACTGGCTTCTCTTTCGGATATGCCCTGAAAGGAGAAGGAAGGCTGGAATGCCAACAGGCGTCTGTCTTTTCTCTAATTCACCCGACCCGATAGTACCCATTTTGGGAACGTCCAATGCCAAAGTCACTGAACGGGTAAGTCGCCAATCCCTAAAACGGATTATGTAATATACTTTATCCGCTGGGTTATGGGTACTGGTGGGTATTTTACTAGAGGTTCCTATCAATCCACCCCTGTGTGATTCCTGTTGAATCATATACTTGGGGGGGGGGGGTGGCGCATGGCGGACGATTTCCAAACGGAAACACGAGCCGAGCGTCTGAAAGCAGGCACGCTTTGGGATGTGAGTTGGTTTGCGATTAGGTGCTTTTAATTTCGAGTGAGGGAGTGGAGTTCAGGGATCCTTTTGGCAAGCGGCTGTGGGATGAGCGTCAAGCATAGTCTGAGGCTTTCATTGACACTTGCCCCCGTCGCCTTATGCGACTCTTTTCCTTTCCCATGCTTCTCAGTCCAGTCCAACGATAAATAATTGATGGGTGTCAAGACATGTAAATAGATGCTTTTTTACCAAAGCAGTATAGGCATCGGCCCCTCCCTTTATTAGACGGGGATGAACATCTAGGATGGACAGAAAGACCAGAAACTGAGGGATTGGACAAAAGGAAAGCTACGCTTGCACGCCTTGGCGATGGATCCCTATCCTCACAAAAACGAATTTCGTAGAAAGAAGGCAAAGAGGTTGCCCCGAAGATGACAACCGGTCGATAGTCTTCTTGAACGAGGTATAAAGCTCGGATGGTATAGGCTAGAAAGGGTTCCGTGGGTGAGTCTAGTCAGTTCGGATAATTACTTGGCATGGTTCCCTTTCGGGGGGCCAGGTAGCCCTGAACTTCTACTGTGAGCACCTCACCTCTTTTCTTTTTAGTAGACAGAGATGCGCACCTTGGAAAGACGGATAGATCAGACCCACTACAGAGATAGACTGACCGAGAGGCTACGGTAGTGCTCCTTAAGTCTGAAGCACCATCCTCGTTTGTTTCGTTCTGGGTTCGAGCTTCGGAGTAGTGATCCGGAACCCTGGGGTTCTCAGGGGCGTAATGGAAGTCCGAGTAAGTGATGAAGTCAGTTCCGGAAGATTGGGATGTATGGCTCTTTGGGAAAGGCCCTCCATGATCGCTTATCCCACGCGCCCCTGACCTCTATAGGGCCAGAAGCAACCGGAACAGAAATCTGAACCTTCTTAGGAGAGCAAGCTAACAGCTAGGGATATGGATAAACAGAAGCAGAGGTACGACGTCAAGAAGAAAGGGAGTATAGGCGACAACAGGGAAATCAGAGAAGAGGAAGTCTAAAAAATGCCTGGAAACGTTGGTTTTGTACTTAATATGATTTTATTTGCATAACACGTCACACGTGTTTTAGTGCAAGCGGGAAGCCAGCTGCTACATCTTCATCCTGAGCCACCACATCTACACGTGATGCAGACTCACTCTTTAGCAACTCTCTTATTTGAACAAGTCTATAGTGTGCGGCCACGCCTGGAGTTCTTTGGTGAGTAGCCAGAAGCAGAAAATATAGGGACTTTTCCTCTCCTTCGAAGTGACCGAATATATATTCAGATGCTAAGAATAGATAAGTCTTCATATGAAAATTAGGTCAAAAGGATTCCAGTTCCGCCAAAGAACCTAATCATAGCAGCATCCGAACTTCCCCCGCTATCTTTCTCTTTCTGTACTCGAAAAAAAAGAAAAGGAAAAGCTAACCGCGCCGCAAGCAGAAAATGGAAAGAAGGGCACACACAATTTCTTTTTCTTTTCAATTTCAATGGTCTCCATCCTCCCGACGGCTCAAACCTGAAAGCGGGTCTTCCTATCTTCTTGTGCTTGACTAGCTTGATCCTTCTCTTCGGCTGACTATGTCCCCTTCTTGGGTCGACACTTAAAGCATGATCTTCGGTCCTTTCTGCAGGACAGGAGCGACGGAGCCTCGCCAGCTGAGTTTGGAAGTGACATGACCGGAGTCGAATGCCAGAGGTCCGAGCTTGGACTCTAGGTCTCGCCAGCTGAGTTTGGACTAGCATGATCGGAGTCAAATGCCAGAGGTCGGAGCCAGGGCCCTCGAGGTAGCCTCTCCAGCCGAGTCAGCACTGGTTAGGAGAGAGAATCAATGTTTAGTAGTAGGCCTGGTTCACCAGGTTCTACCACTGCAGGGCCTAATTATAGTCCGACATTTGAGTTTGATCCTGGCTCAGAAGGAACGCTAGCTATATGCTTAACATATGCAAGTCGAACGTTGTTTTCGGGGAGCTGGGCAGAAGGAAAAGAGGCTCCTAGCTAAACGTCGTCTCGCCCTGCTTCAAAGCTACATGGCGCGGGATACTTGTTTTTTAGCCTCCGTTTGCTGGAATCGGAATAGTTGAGAACAAAGTGGCAAACGGGTGTGTAACACGTGGGAATCTGCCGAACAGTTCGGGCCAAATCCTGAAGAAAGCTCAAAAGCGCTGTTTGAGCAGCCTGCGTAGTATTAGGTAGTTGGTCAGGTAAAGGCTGACCAAGCCAATGATGCTTAGCTGGTCTTTTCGGATGATCAGCCACACTGCGATTGAGACAAGGCCCGGACTCCCACGGGGCGCAGCAGTGGGGAATCTTGGACAATGGGCGAAAGCCCGATCCAGCAATATCGCGTGAGTGAAGAAGGACAATGCCGCTTGTAAAGCTCTTTCGTCGAGTGCGCGATCATGACAAGACTCGATCTGATATTACTTACTCCATACATATGGCTTAAGCCAGTTTTTAGTGCTCCAACTTTCATGCATTTTGCTACTCCTCTTCACTTCCTACACCATATTTATGGTACATAACAATATTCTTTGTTATTCTCCTCACAGTCATGCATATTTCTTATTTCATGGATATTCTAATACAGGCATGAGCCGACGATACCAATACTCGTCAAGCAACTACCAACTACTGAATATTTATCGTTTGCTCCCTTATTTCTTGAAGTATCAAACGACAAGATAATGTGTCTTAATCCGATACGGATGTATACTGTAGTTGAACTAAAATGGTCATGTTGTTGTTACATGACATGTGTAATTGTACCTATTCATACTCCGTTATATTGTGACAACCAAATTAAGTACCATATACATACCGCGATGTTTCGACCTCCTATTGCTAAAAGGGAAAAAGCCAACTCGAAAACTGAACCAGATGCGAGACACAACCCCAACACAATAAGGCCGTAACGGGCGCCTTCCGTAACAAACAAGCTCGAGCCTCATCGGTTGTGCGTTGGAGCACCCTGCATGTGAAGGTGGCACGATAGGGATGATACGGTCCGTTATCAGAGACCCCCGTCACTGCGAGGTGCATGCATGGGTACCTGATCAGCAGCTGTTCGGTTGAAATCGGATCACGTTGGATGCCCGCAAATTTATCTTGGATCCGTTTGGGTCTGCATGCTTCACGTTGGCCATGCAGACAGCGTTTGCGTGCTGCGCTCAACTGCCTTGCGTCCGATTTTGGTGCTCCTTCGTCTTCAACTTTCTAATGTGTTAGCCAAGTGGTGGGCTTGCTCCACTGCTGTGTTGAATACGCAAGTTGTTTGAAAACGTTTTGGATAAGTTTTCGTTTTTGTTTTGATCCCCGTTTTTATTTGTTCTTTGGATCAAATATGATGTCGATATTATCGTTTTGTGTTTATTTTGAGAGGTGGACCATGGCTAGCTTTGGAGGCCCTGTGGAATTAAAGCACTAATGGCTTCTAACACTGGGCATTTATATATGAGGGAGTCCTGGAGGTGGCCTAGATTAGTAGAATGCAATCCCGAGGGTGTATGCCCTGATAAAATACTAAATGGTGTTGAATAGCGTCAAGCAAACAATAAAACCAGACAATTGTAGCAACCGGAAACGTCAAGAAATATACTTATTTGATACTCCAGACCTATTCTTTTCAAAAAATATATATCCATCTTGCAAATCACAAGAGAACATCCATACAACTTAACAATCCGCTGTTATCAATCGTATAACCAATTCCTCCGATCACCGAAGAGATCAAACACCAATCTCTTGAACCAAAGAGATCACTTGCTTAACACCGGAAAGAATCTTTCAGGAAATAAAATAACATACTCCTAAACCCTGAGCGATCAGTGCACATGACTCAATAGAAGGTTAGGTGGAATTTTTGTTCAAAAATCAAAGACTTTGAATGAATATAACATGGAACTTCTTAAGTTACCAATGATAGAAAGAATGTGATGGGCTCATCACGTACTCTAGGCGGTGCACCAAAGAGACATCTGGCTCAACCAAGTGACTCAGGAATGTACTCGCACCTTTTGCTTTATTTCCTTTGTTTTTATTATTAAAAGGGGCAAACTTGTAATTTGTTATTTTGGGGAAAAAGGGATATATGGGAGGGTGCGGCGGCTGGCCCTAGCCATGCTTGATTTGATATATATTTTGTGTGACTTCTAGATAGACGAGTACTGACGTCCTCTTAACGGCGTCTTGGGAGGGTGGTTGCCCCTATCAATTGTAGCCAATTTATCATTTTTCTTTTATTTTATCTATAAAGTTCAGCTTTTGCTTTCGGATCTATCAATTTGGTATCAGAGCGACTACGATCCATGGCGGCGTCAACAAGGAATAAAGATCGAAGCAAAGCGGAGGAGAAGAACCATGGAGAGATCAAGGAGGTGAAGAAAACTGTGGCGGAGAATAGCGAGTCGATCGTTAAATTAACAGCAGCAGTGGATCGACTCGTCGCTAAACCAGATAGAACGAATGAAGCCCTCGCTCAGATCGTCTTCCAACTTACGGCTCTCAACGGAAAGTTAGGGATCGACGGCATGAACCCTAGTTCTTCAAAAAAGGTCCCGCCTTTGGAGAAGGGAAAGGAAAAGATCGAGATTTTCTAAGAAGGCCGCTTTTGGATGCCGACGAGTACTTCAAAGAGGAGGAGGAAGATTCGTGGATGTGCGAGGAGATCGGATGAGTTCACCGGGGCCACAAAGGAGGTCGGTCGAACCCACAGAACCAGCTCAGGGGTCGGCCGACCCTAACCGAGGGCGGGGGGCCTCGCCCCACCCAGTTCGACAGCCGGCAGGGTTGGCCGACCCCGCCCAGCCATCTGGAGGGTTCTCCGGGCCTTCGGCAGCCCAGGCCGGGGGTCCGGCTGGGCCCAGCGACCCCCTGGCAGCTGCTAGGGGGCTTTGGCGAGCAAGAGATGGGCCGTCCAGGGCCTTCAGGGCTTCCTTTGCAGCGACAGAGGCGTGTGAAGCAATTCCAGGGGGCATGAGTTCTCTGACACATGCAAGGGGAGTTTTACCATTATGGAGATGAAGGAGAGGCAGAAATCATTATGACGAAGGCGGGGAAGCGTACGAAGGTGACTTTGGTGCTGGTGAAGGGTGGGAAGATTATGGGGGACATGCGGGAGGGCCACGAGGGAACTATGGAGACTATGATGGAGGGCCACATGGAGGATATGAGACGCAAAACGAGAGATGGCAACATTATCACCAGTACAGGCGCGCATACGGCAGGCCAAATCAGGGACATTTTGGGGGTGATGGCAGGGTAAGAAAACTGAAGATGCCCATGTTCGATGGGGAGGATTCGCATGTGTGGCTGTTTCGGACTGAGAGGTATTTTGCTGATTATACCATGACGGAGGCCCAGAAGTTGGAGGCAGCGGCCATATGTATGAAGGGGAAAGCCTTGTGGTGGTTTCAAGTGAAGGAGAGAAGGCATCATTTTTGCAGTTGGGAGGAGCTTAAGGATCTCATTTTGGAGAAGTTTCGGGATCCCCATATGGGAAACCTTCACGAGCAGTTATTTGCCCTCAGGCAGGATGGACCGATGAGGGATTACATTGAGAAGTTTGAGACCTTGTCGGGGTAAGTGCGCGGAGTCACTGATGAGACACTAGAGGGCACATTCATGAAGGGGCTGAAGCCCATTCTTCGTGCTGGGGTTCGTCCATACAAGCCCAAGGGGCTGTCAGAGATCATGGAGATGGCACAAATGGTCGAGGATGCTCAGACTGAGGAGAGGAGAATTAGGAGTGGGTATGGTGGTCTGGTGCAGCGCGGGTCCTCAGCCGTGTTAGGGGGGATGGAGGCTACCTCTGGGACAGACCAGGCATGCAAGGGGAAGGCCGGAGAGAGGAGCAGTGCACCACCAGCAGGAGAGCAGTTCAGGAGGACGTCTGATGCAGAGATGAGAGAGAAGCATCAGCAGTGACTTTGCTTTAGGTGTGACGAGCGGTTTACCCCAGGCCACAGATGCGCAGGACGCAAATTACAGGTACTGCTGCTGGAGGATGAAAATGAGGATGAGGAGGTTGAGGACGAGGCCATTGAGGAGGAGGACATAGAGGACAGACAGCTGGAGGTGGCAGAGGTCTCCCTTAAATTTGTATTAGGGTTCACCCCGAACCATACCATGAAGTTGAGGGGGGACAGATTGGTGTTTAGAATGTGACAGTTCTCATCGACAGTGGAGCAACCCATAATTTCATCTCCAGGAGGGTAGTAGAGCAGTTGGGACTGCAACTGGTAGACAATGGCAGTTTTAGTGTGATGATGGGCATAAGAAAGGAGGAGAGCAGCAGGGGCTTATGGCAGGGACTGGTGCTGGCAGTGCAGGGGATACATATAGTGGCAGATTTCTTACCTTTAGAGTTGGACAATACGGATATCATTCTGGGCAAGACGTGGCTGCAGACGCTGGGAGAGATGAAGGTGAACTGGAAACTTCTCAGGATGGAGTTTCAGGAGGACGGGAGAGCAGTGATGCTGCAGGGGGACCCCAGTTTGTGTAGAGTACTGATCTTCATGAAGACCACATTACGGACCATGCAGGCAGAGGGAGGTGGTTTTCTGGTAGAGTTACACCTGATGGCACGAGAGGGGGGTGCTGAAGCGGAGAAGGAGCAGCTGGTCCCACGAGAGGTACAGTTGATGTTGGAGCAGTTTGTAGATATTTTTCAGCAGCCACGAGGACTACCTCCTCCTAGGGACCACGAGCACACCATAGTGTTACGAGAGGGTGTGGCCCCAATCAGTGTCAGGCCATATCGCTACCCCCAGATACAGAAGGAAAAGATAGAAATGATGGTGGACGAGATGGTTCAAACTGGTGTCATCCAGCCTAGCGTGAGCCCCTTCTCCAGTCTGATATTGTTGGTGAAAAAGAAGGATGGGAGTTGGCAACTTTGTGTAGATTACAGAGCACTTAACAAGGAAATTGTGCCAGACAATTTTCCTATACCGGCCATCGACGAGCTCCTCAATGAATTACATGGGTCAGCCATATTTTCAAAGATAGATCTTAAATCAGGCTACCATCAGATCCGAATGAGGAGGGAGGTTGGGCCGAAGACGGCCTTCAGGACACATAAAGATCACTACGAGTTCATAGTCATGCCCTTCGGCTTGACTAACGCCCCAGCCACGTTCCAAGCATTAATGAATAAGGTATTCCGGCCCTACCTGAGGAGATTTGTGCTTGTGTTTTTTGATGATATCTTGGTGTACAGCCGCACGGTGGAGGAGCACTTGAATCATTTGCAGGTGGTATTCCAGGAGTTGCAGTACCACCAGCTATATGGAAATCGGAAGAAATGTTTGTTCGGGCAACCACATATAGAGTACTTGGGCCACGTGTTTTCTTCAGAGGGGGTGGCCACAGATCGGACAAAGATTGCGGAAATGCTAGACTGGCCATGCCCTTCCACTCACAGGCAGTTGAGAGGGTTCCTAGGCCTCACATGTTACTACAGGTGGTTTATAGAGGGGTATGGGACGATCGCCTGGCCACTCACAAATTTGTTAAAGAAGGATCAGTTTGTGTGGGGTGAAGAGGCGACACATGCTTTTGAGGCCTTGAAGAAGGCTATGACGACCGTATTGGTGTTGGCACTACCTGATTTCACGAGGCCGTTTGTGGTGGAGGCTGATGCCTAGGGACTGATGCAGGATCAGCGCCCTATTGCTTACTACAGCCAGGTGTTGACGACGAGGGCTAGGTTGAAGTCAGTATATGAGCAGGAACAGTTGGCGATAGTCCTGGCTATAATGATATGGAGGCCATACTTGCTGGGGAGGAGATTTCTGGTGTGCACCGATCAGAGGAGCCTCAAGTACTTGTTGGAGCAGCGCATGGTGGCAGAGAAGCACCAGAAATGGCTACGAAAACTGATGGGATACATGGTCGAGATAGAGTACCGCCCAGGGTTGGAGAATAAGGCAGCTGACGCTCTGTCACGGAGGGATGAGGATGTTCAGTTGGTAGCGATATCAGTATCAGTACATCAAGACAGGGAGCCACTGTAGAGGGAGGTTGAGGTGGACCAAGAGGTGGCAGACATTAGAGCGGCACTCTTACATGGTTCCACAGATCACCCAGACTATTCCTTGTAGGAGGGGAGATTGGTGTATTGGGGGCGCCTAGTCATACCGAGGACTTCCGTCCACATCCCAGCCATATTACAGGAGTTTCATTGCAATGCTGTGGACGGGCATTCTGGGGTTCTAAAGACATACCAGAGATTGGCTAGAGAGATGTATTGGTGAGGGATGAAGAAGGACGTAGCTAAGATGGTAGCAAAGTGTGACATGCACCAGCGTCACAAGTATATGATGATGTCCCCAGGGGGTTTACTGTAGCCACTATCCTTGGCGGAGCGAGTTTAGGAGGACTTATCCATGGACTTTATTGGTGGGCTACCTAAGTCGGGGGGATTCACAGTGATATTTGTTGTTGTAGACCGCCTCAGCAAATATACACATTTCATACCACTCAGACGCCCATACAACGCAGTTTCAGTGGCGGAGGTATTCTGGAGGGAAGTGATCGGTTTACATGGACCCCCAAAGTCCATTGTATCTGATTGGGACGAGGTCGTTCTGAGCAGGTTCTGGCAGGAGCTCTTCAGGTTGTAGGGTACAGTCTTGAAACGTAGTATCGCCTACTACCCCCAGACCGACGGCCAGACAGAGGTCGTCAACATGAGCATAAAGACTTATTTGCGGTGTTTTATCTCAGAGAGCCCTAAGGAGTGGGCACATTGGCTGGCGTGGGCAGAATACTGGTATAATACATCTTATCACACAGCGGCTCAGATAAAGCCTTTCCAGATTTTATATGGTCGGGACCCCCCACCTGCTGCACTATGGGCTGGAGAAGACCCCGGTTTTAGATGTGGAGCAATACTTGATGGAGAGGGACCAGATTTTGGAGGAGCTGAAGCTCCATCTGGCTAGGTCTCAACAGGTTATGAAGATGAGGGCTGACTTACATCGCCGAGATGTCCAGTTCGAGGTAAGGGACATGGTCTATCTGAAACTGCGTCCCTACAGGCAAAGGTCCCTAGCTCATCGAAGAAATGAGAAGCTGTCTCCCAGGTATTTCGGCCCTTTTGAGGTGGAGGCCAAGGTAGGGCCAGTAGCTTATCGATTGAAGTTGCCCCAGGATTGATCATCCATCCCGTGTTTCACGTATCCCAGCCGCGTCAGGAGATTGGTGACCATACTCCCTTTCCTTCCCTTCCGGAGACACTGACAGAAGACATGTATGTATTATTGGAGCCTGAGGAGTTGAAGGGGGTGTGTAAGGGGGGACGGGAGCACAGGAAGTGTTGGTGCGTTGGGAGGGCTTGCCAGAGCATGAAAGCACATGGGAGTTAGTGAGCGTCATGAAGCAGCAGTTTCCAGATTTCCACCTTGAAGACAATGTGACTCTTTTGAGGGGAGTAATGATGGGCTCACACGTACATTAGGTGGTGCACCAAGGGGACATCCGGCTCAACCAAGTGACTCAGGGCGTGCTCGCACCTTTTGCTTTGTTTCCTTTGTTTTTATTATTAAAAGGGGCAAACTTGTAATTTTTTATTTTGGACGAAAAGGGGATATATGGGAGGGTGCGGCGGCCGGCCCTAGGCATGCTTAATTTGATATTTTGTGTGACTTCTAGATAGACAAATGCAGATGTCCTCTTAACGGGGTTTTGGGAGGGTGGTTGCCCCTATCAATTGTAGCCAATTTATCATTTTTCTTCTATTTTATCTATAAAGTTCAGATTTTGCAATTTTTCCTTCGGATCTAGAAGAATGTTGTATCCCATTAATCAAAGGTTACACATAAATAAACATGCAAAGAATCCAATGTCCTTGTGATTCAAAAAAGAGCTATTATAACTATATCAAACAAACAAAAGTTTGAAGGCAAACGACAAAATTTGTCTTGATTAGGTGACTAATAGCTTTAATAGTCAACTAGTCAATAGAAGCAGACAAGAAATAAAGTCTGTGTTATCGACTAGCAGCACTATTAGTCGACAGATAGTTGATGGTCAAAAATATCTAGTTATGTATTAGTCGACTAATGACACTGGTTAGTCAACTAGCAGTTCAAAGAATAGAAAATGAAAGTTATGCATTAATCAACTAGAAGTAAGGATTAGTCGACAAATTAACATAGAAATAAACATGAAGACTATATATTCTGTGTTAGTCAATGACGTGCGTTTATATTTCATATATTCACGCACGTTTTCCTCTGTTTTTTTCCGCTATTTTCCACCGTCTCGTGTCCGTTTTCTCGTATTTTCTCGTTTTCTTTCACTTCTCTTTGTTTTTGTGTGTTTTCAGGAGATTGCCCGCATAGGGGACATATAACGAAGATATCATAAGTCCCCGGAGCAACGGGAGGAGTCACGCGTGATCCAGGGGGTCAAACGACGAAGATAGCATCTTTCAGCCCCTCACCAAACCGGTTGGTCACTTCCAACCGATCGGGTGATGCACGCGTGCACCTCCCAGACACAAGCTGGAGCGGTCAGAAAGTCAACCGGTCAGTTCAGAGACCGGTTCACACGTCCTAATTCTTTGGAATTTGATGCTGAATGCCAACCGATCGGGTGACATTCATCCGATCGGTTCATCTGTAGCCAATTCTCCGAAGCCAAGACATGGAGAGCTCAACCGACCGGTTCACCCGACGGCGCGAAGATCCAACCGGTCAACTTCAACCCTCAACCGACCGTGCCGTATGACCGGGTGAAGTCCCATGCTGAGCTGTCGAAGAACGAAGCAGATCACCCGATCGGTTGACTTTTCAATCGATCGGGTGATATCGTTTTCTATATATATGACCCCTAGGTCTTCCAGAAACGGGAGTTGTTATTTTTTGCTGTTTTTTCTCTCTCTTGACGGCTGTAATTTTTCAGATATTTGTAAGTTATCCGATCTTTACCAAACTTTAATATAGTGTTATTTGCATTGCTCCTACTGCTTTTCAATCGCTTGATCATGTTTTTAACGGTCGATTTTGATTTAGATTGCTTTTTAGTAAATATGTGTGAGTAGTTCCCAAATCTGGGATTTTGGTGGAAACCCCTTCGTGGGTTCTCCCCGATGCGTCCATAGGACTAGGAAATCGATAGGGATTAGGAATCTATCGGTTACGCGGGGTGTTTTATTGTCATCGGCGGGAAAAAGACCGCCTTTGACCGTTGGGCCAAGGGGGAATAAACTTGGCGGTTGACTCCCTAGCCATAGCTCACGCCCTTAGCGTAGACGTTGAATCCTAGCGTGCGGGAGCGGCAGGACGAGATGTTGGGAGTTATCGTTGCGAGCTTAGTGCTCCCGGAGTCGGTCAGTGTTAATGGACATGGGAATGCCCACTGACCGAACCCGGGTAGTCCGGCTTATCATCTTGGGCACCGACTGGAATATCGGACTCATGGGATGCTGGTATCACTCTTAGAGACAACGTCTCATCATTAGACCCTAATTCCGATCGTTATCCTACCTGTAGGCCGTATCGGCGAGAATCGCACGATAAGGTGGAAACCGAAGTCCCGGGTTTTCTCTTTATATTATTTATCCCTCGCATTCTATTTTCCGTGACAACCCACCTACCGATTCGGGCTAGCTCGCCCATGGGGTGAATTTGGTCATTCTTGACACAAGCACAACCACGCCTCCCTGAGTTCGACCCCCAAGCCACACTACAACACCGTGCGCTTGCGGTTATAAATATTTAAATCTCACGCCCCCAATTATAAATTGCACACATTTGACGCGCAAACGCGGGGGATGTCAAGCTTTATGGCGCCGTTGCCGGGGAGGCAACGTGCTTGTTATTTTAGGATTTCATGAACCCTTGAGTCTAGCTCACATCCCTATCTCGCGATAATTTTCGCATTCTACACTTTTTGATTTTACTTGTACATATTGTAAATATTAGTTGTATAGATTTGATAAACCGAGTCATCATGCTGCCATCGGTACTCCTCGCCCCCCGTTCATGCAACCGGTGCTTTTGATGTGTTTGCTATCTGTGCAGATCTTTTTCTCTCCTTTCTTATAGGTTGTCAGCTCCACGACGAAGATGTTGTGTGCAGTTTTGGGGGATATCTGGGATCATTCGCACCACATCCGCTGTTTGGCACACTGTTTGACATGATCCCTAAATGCCTCGAATATTCTAACCTTTCTGTCCGCCGCTGTGGAAAATCAGAGGAGGTATCATGATGTGCAGCTGCATCCTGGGACGACAACTCTCCTCTCTCCTGATGAAGTGGCGTGTATCGACCTGCCTAGTTCCGAGTTCAATGGGGGAGAATTGTTCACCTATGAGGAGTTTTGTCAGGAGAACTACAGGACAGAGCTTGTCGAGCACTTTGAACATGAATCAACCCATCCCTTGCAAACTTCTATAGAGCCCCCCAGACCCTGGGAAGATGAGGAAGCCGGAGGCAGTGGTGGGGAGCCATCGATTATCGAAACCTGTTTCCACTTCGAAGCCTTCTTCCTGGATAATTATTATGAGCTTGAGAAAGACCCAGAGCCAATCTCCATTGGCCCCTCATTGCCTTGCGAGGCTTTGCCCTACGAAATCACGGCTGGGAGTGAAAGTCCGGATGCTAGCTTTCAAGAGACCCACGAAGAAGTCCTTTCTCTAGAGGATGCTCAGCTTGAGAAATATGCGTCGGGACCTCATGAAGTTGAGATGAAAGAGTTGCCCCCGGGACTAAAGTATGAATATTTGGGAAAGGACTCGACCCTTCCAGTCATAGTGAACTCCTCGCTGCCTGAAGACCAGATGACCAAACTTCTTGGTGTTTTAAAAAGGTTTAAGCGCGTTTTCGGGTATGCAATTGAAGATTTGAAAGGGGTGAGCTTGGGCCTCTGCTCACATAGGATACTGCTTGAGGATGAGCAAGCATCCTCAATTGAGCCGCAGCAGAGACTAAATCCTATAATGATGGAGGTGGTCAAGAAGGAGATTGTTAGGCTTCTACAGGCCGACAGTCGCTGGGTTAGCCTGATGCACATCGTACCCAAGAAAGGAGGAATGACGGTGGTTCGCAACGAGAAAAAAGAGCTCATACCTACTAGGACCGTCACAGGGTACCAGATGTGCATTGACTATAGGAAGCTGAACAAGGCCACGAGGAAGGATCACTACCCTCTCCCATTCATTGATCAGATGCTGGAGAGGCTGGCGAAGCACAACTACTTCTGTTTCATGGATGGGTACTCCGGATTCCTTCAAATCCCTATCCATAGCGATGACCAGGAGAAGACTACTTTCACATGCCCATTTATGACATATGCATACAGAAGAATGCCGTTTGGACTTTGCAACGCCCCAGCTACATTCCAAAGACTAATGTCCGCTATCTTCTCCGACTACTCCCAGGACATCATGGAGGTCTTCATGGACGATTTTTCCATCTATGGAACTGAGTTCGACTCATGCCTCAACAATCTAACTAAAGTCCTGGAGAGGTGTCAAGACAAGGGTCTAGTCCTGAACTGGGAGAAATGCCATTTCATGGTCCAAGAAGGAGTTGTACTGGGACACGTCGTTTCTTCGAGGGGAATTGAGGTTGATAAGGCAAAAGTTGAGGTGATTGAAAAGCTTCCACCACCACTCAATCTTCGAGGAGTCCGTGGGTTTTTAGGGCATGCGGGATTTTACCGCCGCTTCATAAAAGACTTCTCAAAGATTTCCAGGCCGCTGACCCAACTCCTTGTGAAGGATGCACCTTTCATCTTCAACGAGGAGTGCATGGAAGCCTTACGCCTTCTCAAGCAAGCCTTGATTTCCGCGCCCGTAATTCAGCCGCCGGACTGGAGTCTACCCTTCGAGCTAATGTGCAACGCTAGTGATTACACCGTTGGAGCCGTCTTGGGGCAGAGGAAGGATAAAAATCTGCATGTGATATATTATACGAGCAAGACCATTGACGTTGCCCAAATAAATTACACAACCACAGAAAAAGAATTGCTAGCGGTCATCTACGCGATGGACAAGTTCTGGCAATATCTCGTTGGGGCGAAGGTGATCGTGCACACTGATCACGCGGCTCTAAAAAACCTATTGAGCAAGAAAGAGGCTAAGCCGCGGCTCATTAGATGGATTATCCTCCTCCAAGAATTCGACCTGGAAATCAAAGACAAGAAGGGGGCGGAGAATGTCGTTGCCGATCACCTGTCCAGAATGCCTACCCTCGATCTGAATGCTACTCCGGTTGATGATTCGCTCCCTGACGAGCATCTCTTCTCCGTCTCTTCCGCTTGGACTCCTTGGTACGCCGACATTGCAAACTATCTGACTTGTACCATCGTCCCCCACAACATGAGCTATCAGCAGAAGAAGAAATTCTTCCATGAGGTCCGAAAATTTTATTGGGACGACCCCATTTGTACAAGACCTGCAACGATGGGGTGATACGAAGGTGCATTCCTGAGACTGAGGCGACCTCCATAATATCTCATTGCCATGATCAGCAATGTGGAGGGCATGCGAGCACCTATAAGACGACTGCAAAAATCCTACAGAGCGGATTCTACTGGCCGACCCTATTTAAAGACATCCACGCTTATGTCCAAGCCTGCGACAAATGCCAAAGGACGGGAAACGTCTCCAAGAGGAACGAAATGCCTCATTACTACATCCTAGAGGTAGAGATCTTCGATGTGTGGGGAATCGACTTCATGGGACCGTTCCCCTCCTCCTCTGGGAACTAGTATATCTTGGTAGCCGTGGACTACGTATCGAAGTGGGTTGAAGCGATAGCCAGTCCTACTAATGATTCCCGAGTGGTTGCCAAATTCTTTAAAAACAACATCTTCCCGCGTTTCGGTGTGCCTCGAATTTTGATCAATGACGGAGGAAGCCACTTCATAGAGAAGAAATTTGAAGCTCTCTTAAAAAAGTACGGGGTGCAACACCGAGTCGGGCGCGCCTACCACCCGCAGACTAGCGGCCAAGTGGAAGTTTCTAACCGGGAGATTAAGAGCATACTGGAGAAGACGGTGGCCAGCTCTAGGAAGGATTGGTCATCAAAACTTCCTGACGCGCTCTGGGCTTACAGGACGACATTTAAAACTCCGATCGGGACGACCCCCTACCGGCTTGTCTACGGGAAGGCGTGCCATCTCCCCGTGGAATTGGAACACAAGGCGTTTTGGGCAATCAAGAACCTAAACTTTGACGCCAAGGAGGTTGGAGGTCACCGACAGCTTCAACTTAACGAGCTCGACGAGATCCAGCTCAATGCTTATGAAAACGCCCGGATCTACAAGGAGAAGCTGAAGCGGTGGCATGATAAGCGCATCCTGAAGAGGGAATTCAAGGAAGGAGACTTAGTTCTCCTATTCAACTCAAGGCTGAAGCTATTTCCTGGAAAGCTCAAGTCAAGGTGGTCAGGACCTTTCCGCGTCACCAAGGTCTTCCCGCATGGGGCTATAGAGATAATGGGAAGAGATGAGCCATTCAAAGTCAACGGACAGCGCCTTAAACACTATGCAATAGGAGAATCAGCATTCTCTCCGGTCGAACTCTCAACGACCGACGACTCTTCCTCAAACCCTCCGGATCCTAATTGACCACCATTTGAGGCGTCGAGCAAATGACGTTAAACAAATGCGCTTCATGGGAGGCAACCCATGTTCTAAACTCTCACCTTTGTTTTTAGGCTTATTTTTAGTTTAATTTTTTCTATTTTAATAAATTAATCCAGCCGCGAGATCATCGGTCGAGAAACTTAGGCCATTCGTGAATTTTTACAGGAAACAAGGCCTCACCCGATCGGGTGATTATTCAACCGATCGGGTGAGACGTATCAGACGATGGCCGTATCTGCTCCCCTTGTGAACCGGTCGGGTGAAGATGAGTTGAGACCGGGTGGCTGACCGTGTGAGACGGGCTGAACTCTCGGGAAATTTGGGGGATGTATCAACCGATCGGTTGAGTGATGCGGCGGTCGTGTGACTAACCGGGTAAAAAGTCACAATATTCTCGGGAAGATTTGAGAAGCAGTCAACCGATCGGGTGAAATATCACCCGATCGGTTCACCTGTAGCTGTTGGTCAACAGATGATTTTCAAAACTTATCCACCCGATCGGGTGAACCCTCACCCGATCGGTTCGTTTTCGCCACTATAAATATCCCCGTTGCATGACTTCGTCCACCCAACCCCCAAACTTCCATTCGCTCGATCTCTCCCTCCAACTGCCGAATTCCTCCGTCTACCCCGATACTTCTAAACACTCATCCTCACTCATTCCCATACTCCCCCACCATCACCACCCTTCCCACCAACAGCGTTCACTAATCAAACATCCAAACCCTAACCCTAACCCCCAAATTTCGAAAATTTCGATTCTTGTCGGATCAGCGTGCGGAGGCTTCCCAAATCTCCTTCTTATACCACGTGTGGTCTTCCGGGTGCTTGATCTTACAATGTTGATGGGTAAACTCTTTCCATTCTTCACATTTCTTTCATTCTATACAATGACTTAAATTCGTGTTTGCTCCCTTTATCTGCTTCAATCCCCTTCATAGAAACCATATACCGCTCCATCATTCTTCCCCACGCCGTCACCATGTCTGGGAAAGGAAAGGAGATCACCTCATCGTCACACAGACATCCCCTATACGGCCCCTTTTCCCCTTCTTTCCTAGGCATTAACCCCTCTTCTGAAGAGCAATCCGTCCGCTTACAAGCCCTTCTTCATCGCCCGATGCGACCTACTCTTTTCGCCGACCCCCCCACTCTTGAATCTCTTGGACTCCATCGGGGCGTCAGCGCACTTTTCCGCTTTATAGGTTACGATTTTCTTCTGCGGACCCACGCTAATACGCACAGGAATCTCACACTTGAGTTCCTCAGTTTTCTCGAGGTGTCCGATCATGGTTTCACCTTCCGGGCCTTCAATTGTGATTTTTCCATGAGCTTCAACAGGCTTAACAATATTCTACACTACCCTCACCCCGATAGCCATGTTGAATGCTCATCCCATGATCGATCCGACGTCCTTTCTAACTTTCGGGCTGATGGTGTTTGGCAACGATTCACCCGATATACCACCTTTCCAGCGGTGGCCCTCGCCTCCTACATCATACACCCATGCTACCGCTTCCCCCATTGCTTCCTTGCCAACACCATTTTCGCCCACGTTGATGTATCCACAGTGTCTAGGGTTGAGCTCCTCTTTCTTTACACCATGTCCCATGATAGGATTCATGGCAATATCCCGCTACCCATTGACACCGATCATTGGATCATCCACGAGATCTTGTCCGTTAGCCGCGCAACTTCCGGCTCAATTTGCTGTGGGGGGATGATTACTTTTATTGTCAGTTGTGTCTTGAGGATGCCCGCCGACCTCCCTATTGTACCTGGACGTAGCCGTATTGATCGCGACTATTTGTTCGCCATCGGTATGCTTACTCCTTTTAGTGAGGATCGCGCGGTCTACCTCTATAGTCCTGCCTGCACTGCTTTTACCGTCCTCCCACCGTCATCCCCTGCACGCCTCCCTATTCATACTTCACATCTACCATGGGAGTTCTACCCAGATCCTTGGTATGCCTCACTCATACAATTTCCACCCTTGGATTCCCCCGATTGGCATCCGACTGTCGGTTCACCCGGTGCGGTCATTATCCACCAAGATCCACCAGTACGTTTCCACCATGATCCACCAGAGGTCCAGCCCACTACCCCACCTACTCCCCATCTGAACGCCGTCTTTGTCCTCCGAGGATTCTTTCCTCCACTATTCCCCACCTTCCTCCCCATCCCCTTACCACTCTACCGCCAGCAGCTCTGACTAGTTTTTCGCCCTTGCATATCTCTGCATTTTCATGATCACATCATATCGCTAGCCTTGTCACGTCTAGCTTGGGGGAAGTCAAATTTTTCTGTTTGCTGTCATGTGTCGTTTTTCTTTGTGTTTTTGTTTATTTGTTGTGTCGTGCGATTTTCTTTTTTTTATTTTCTGTTTATATGTCGTGTGGTGTGATCTTTATTTTTATTCTTCTTTTCAATTTCGTTTGTGTGTTTTTCTTGTCTTTCATATCTTTTTGTGTCGGTGCGTATTTCCCCCCACTTTCATTGCCCTCCCATACTCACTCTTATTGCATTGAGGGCAATGCAAACTTCAGCTTGGGGGAGTCGCACTTTGTGCGTCATTTGAGTCTTTCTTTTTCGTTTTTGAGTCCTTTTCATCGTGTTTTTATTTTTCTTTTCTTCTTTTTCATCTCCTTCTCCTAAAGATGAACCCTATGATGAATTGCCACAAAATCACACACACCTAGCATGGCATCGATAATCACATTCACTAACCCTAGGATATCGAGTCCTCTTGCATTTCATGCGTCGTGGGTCCACTTAGCTTTTTTGTGAGTCGTGCATCGTGCCTAGCTGTTTGGTGTGCATCTACTTTGTGATTGTGTTTTATATACCTGTCCAGGAATGACCCCCTAGATTATCATGCTTCGATTTGAATATGCGGTATTTGCCTATCTTATCTGCTTCTGTATGCATGGATATACATATTATATGCTTCATTTCGCATGTGTCGGGATTCCACAGTTAGGACTAGGATAACCCATTTAGCCTACGCTCTGATTAGTGAAATATCTCCCTTGCCCAAGTGTTTAGAATCCGATTTCTTTTTTGTTTTACTTGGTGCAAATCCCCTCGTCGTGTATCGTTCTCCCACTTGGGAGAGTACACATGTTTATATCCCAATATCCAAACATCCAAAAAAAAGAGAGAAAAGAAAAACCCAAAAAGAAAAGAAAAGAAAAAAAAGAGAAAAGAAAAAAAATACATATATATGTATAGCCAAAAATCCAAAAAAATACATATATCCAAAACCCAAAAAAAATTCCAGTGTGAATATTTCCCTACCTATCGAGAATAAGGGGAAGGCGAGAATTTGCACCGAGAGTTCTACTCCACATCATCTCAACCCCCGTCGCTTTCGAAAACACTTGGAATAGGGAATTTCTAGCTATTATCTAAGCGAGAGTGTGGTGATGTCCGAGTCCCTAGCTGTGGAGTCCTTGACACATGATGCGTTTCTATTCTCATACTCTTCTCATGCATGCTTGAGCTATATATTCACCGCTATTTCTAAATCGAATCGATATTTGGGTCATTTCTTGGATTTGTGTATATGGAGCCAATTACACGATGTAGATAGTAACACCGACTGCTAGCACACGACCACACTCACTCACGCTTCACGGCGTGGGCCCACGGCACTTGTCTGGACTCGTATTCCTCGGTTTAGTGATGTGATTTGGCGTTTGTTTGCTTGGTGTGTTGTTTTTGATTTTGTTGGCCCTGACGGTCGATTTAGGATTTAGAGTTCTCTTCTTTCTCTCTTCCTCTCTATTTCCTCCCTCCGAGCTCCTACTCTCACTCGTCTTCCTCGAGGACGAGGAAGGGTTCAGCTTATGGGATTTTGACGTGCGTTTATATTTCATATATTCACGCACGTTTTCCTCTGTGTTTTTCCGCTATTTTCCGCCGTCTCGTGTCTGTTTTCTCGTATTTTCTCGTTTTCTTTCACTTCTCTTTGTTTTTGTGTGTTTTCAGGAGATTGCCCACATAGGGGACATATAACGAAGATATCATAAGTCCCCGGAGCAACGAGAGGAGTCACACGTTATCCAGGGGGTCAAACGAAAAAGATATCATCTTTCAGCCCCTCACCCGACCGGTTGGTCACTTCCAACCGATTGAGTGATGCACGCGTGCACCACCCGGACACAAGCTGGAGCGGTCAGAAAGTCAACCGGTCGGTTCAGAGACCGGTTCACACGTCCCAACTCTCTGGAATTTGATGCTGAATGCCAACCGATCGGGTGACATTCACCCGATCGGTTCATCTGTAGCCAATTCTTCGAAGCCAAGACACGGAGAGCTCAACCGACCGGTTCACCCGACGGCGCGAAGATCCAACCGGTCAGCTTCAACCCTCAACCGACCGTGCTGTATGACCAAGTGAAGTCCCATGCTGAGCTGCCGAAGAACGAAGCAGATCACCCGATCGGTTGACTTTTCAACCGATCGGGTGATATCGTTTTCTATATATATGACCCCTAGGTCTTCCAGAAACGGGAGTTGTTATTTTTTGCTGTTTTTTCTCTCTCTTGACGGCTGTAATTTTTCAGATATTTGTAAGTTATCCGATCTTTACCAAACTTTAATATAGTGTTATTTGCATTGCTCCTACTGCTTTTCAATCGCTTGATCATGTTTTTAACGGTCGATTTTGATTTAGATTGCTTTTTAGTAAATATGTGTGAGTAGTTCCCAAATCTGGGATTTTGGTGGAAACCCCTTCGTGGGTTCTCCCCGATGCGTCCATAGGACTAGGAAATCGATAGGGATTAGGAATCTATCGGTTACGCGGGGTGTTTTATTGTCATCGGCGGGAAAAAGACCGCCTTTGACCGTTGGGCCAAGGGGGAATAAACTTGGCGGTTGACTCCCTAGCCATAGCTCACGCCCTTAGCGTAGACGTCGAATCCTAGCATGCGGGAGCGGCATGACGAGATGTTGGGAGTTATCGTTGCGAGCTTAGTGCTCCGGGAGTCGGTCAGTGTTAATGGACATGGGAATGCCCACTGACCGAACCCGGGTAGTCCGGCGTATCATCCTAGGCACCGACCAGAATATCGGGCTCATGGGACGCTGGTATCACTCTTAGAGGCAACGTCTCATTATTAGACCCTAATTCCGATCGTTATCCTACCCGTAGGCCGTATCGGTGAGAATCGCACGATAGGGTGGAAACCGAAGTCCTTGGTTTTCCCTTTATATTTTTTATCCCTCGCATTCTATTTTCCGTGACAACCCACCTACCGATTCGGGCTAGCTCGCCCATGCGGTGAATTTGGTCGTTTTTGACACAAGCACAACCACGCCTCCCTGAGTTCGACCCCCAAGCCACACTACAACACCGTGCGCTTGCGGTTATAAATATTTAAATCTCACGCACCCAATTATATATTGCACACATCTGACGCGCTAACACGGGGGACGTCAATCAACTAACAGATATTAATAGTCGACTAATGATACAAAGATTATAGGTTTAATCCAAGGAACTAAGTAATGTTTGTTCAAAATGGGTTGAGTGATGAATCTATGTTAAATCATATATAATTTGCGATGTATGTGAGATCATGGATATATATAATAATTAATGAACAAAGAAAAAATCAGCAATGATTACATATAATCCACAACGAGACGTCATTAATGAGCTTGAAGTCCTTTGTTTAAGTTCTTGAGCCGTATCACTTTGATCATATGATTCATATATGTATGTGTGTGTGTGTGTAAAAATATGTATATGTATATGTGTGTATATATATGTATGTGTGTGTAGCTGCAAAGTTTATTAGCACATAGCATATGATTTGATCATCATCAAAACTTACCTTCATAAATATAAAAGCACATAGCATATGATAGAAGATATCTGCTATCAAACAATTAACACATAATATGACTTTATGAATGTAGTTCTAGCACTGCTCTTAAAATTTTGTGTTGGATTATATATGTCAGACTTGCATATGCAGATCTAACCCTGCCCATTTTGCCTTTAGGCCAAGTATAGTTCTTTGCCATGACACATGCTAAGTTGACAATTTGCCACCCCTAAACACATGGGCAAAGGGTTTAGGTTTTGGATTTTTTGTGCTCAAATGGGCCGTACGATCTAAATCCAACGGTTCTGATTTATTTCTTACCATGCAAGAATCTATAGGCTTAAGGAGCCTATACAAAGGGAAGATATTAGCTCTCTCCACACAAAGAATTAAAAAGATATTATAACCCATAAGCAAGTAATAGTGATGCTCACTCTTTAGAATCCTTCTTATTGAGCGTTGGATCCCCCTAGCTCCAATTAATCCATGGCCTTATTACACTCATTAATAATCCCATGAGTGCTACATTTGATTTATCTTAAGCTTGTGCACTCAAAGATGTTAGATGTAACATTTATTCATCAGCAAAACCACACCCTTAACATTATCCCCCTTTTGATGATGACAAACATGCACGCTTAATAATGAAAAAATACTTACTCTTCCTGCAACACAACTTGTTATATCAATACCCAGTGTTGCAACAATGTAATTATGCATGGGCATCTAATATCTCTCCCGCTTTTGTTATCAGAATAAGATATTAACGATGAAGGTGATCTCTCCCATTTTTGAAAACATATAATCTTTTTACATCATTCTCTCCCACATGCAAATCTCTCCCCCTTAATATATGAATGAGTCTAAAGAAAGAGTGTAACTCAATATCTAAAAGAGAATGCATGACATGCCCTATTTTGTGCTATACATGTATTCTACTGAACACACGTCGTATTTCTACCTACGATGCATGCGTGGACATGATATAAGTGTAGATATCGATGTATGTGATGTAGTGCAAGAGGGATTGGGACATAATGCGTGGCTAAGAGACGAGAAATGTAAGGATCACTTTACCCTTGCAATACTAACAACAAACACTAGAGTGGGGGTGAATAGTGTAATGGTAATAAAATTGTCAAATTAAAATTAAACTTGCAAATGCGGAATTAGAAATGCAAGAGG